>VDFB02027655.1:0-47777 GCA_007258455.2 Sequoia sempervirens | reverse complement strand
CCTAAACTCAAATTTGAATGTTGTTTTGGCTCCAAACTAATGAGGAGCTCTATTTATGGGCGGGTTTCTAATTTTTGGGTAGCTTTTTGGGGACAAGCTCGCATATTGCGAAAGGGTTATTCTGTAGCTTTCTGTAACTTGCATGTGTTGTAGAACTTGGGGATTTGAGATCCTCTGCATGTAAGAAGCTCCATTTTCTTAATAATAAAATTATTTTCTTGTTTGTGGGTTATTTTCTGTGTCTTGGGTTGTGCCCTCATCATCACCAAAAGTGGAATTTGCCACCAAAAGTGGTAAATGCTCCACCCTTTAAGAATAGGGACAACTCATCACCTTATCTCTTAGTTATTAAATAATAAACTCACTTTATTATCCTAATTGAATTTAATAAAAATGTAGGAACCTAGGACTAAGGGAAAATAAATAACCCACTAGAAAAAATAAAAACCTACACCAATAACCCTCTTAAATGTAGCTTAGGAGGATATAAAAGATGCTGACAAATGAGGCCATGTTAGGTACCCATATACATTTAAAGCGCCCTCCCTTCCCCCACCCCCCAAAAGAAGAAGCATCCTCCCACAAAAAAGAAGTATGTCACCCCATAATAGAGAGATAAATGAAGAGGAAGGACAAAGAAGCCCCCCAAAGAGATCCAATGGTAGATGCCCAAAATTAGATGTAGAAGATGGTCCATGATCATCGAAAAATGTTCCTCCCCTTAGGAAGAAACAAAATGAAAGGTGTATGCAAGCTATCTCTCCACTTCAAAAAGGAATATGTAGGAAGAAGGTACAAAATGTATGAAGTCTTTGAACTCAGCTCAAATATCCCCATGTTGATGTTGAAATCTCTCACAATCAAATTAAGCATTTTAGGCCACACTATTGAAAGTGAAAACTCAAGATCTCCTCGACACTAATGTAGAACATAAGCCAAAGACTCAAGTATCTCCTCTAAAAATACCTTCTCCAAATGTTGATACAAAGTATCCACACTTATGTCAAACTGTGATGAACGATCATGTAGACAATGAATGAGAGGGTCAGAGTGTTCCCGCACAACAACTAAAGAAGAATAAACTTCATCAAAGACAAGATGAATACAATCAATAGTGTCTCCCAAATCTGCAATTTGCATTTCCATAAACAAGTTTGAAATACCTATCAAGAAGTCATCCCACAAAACTGAATTTGAAAGACAATGTATGTCCTACTGCAAAGAATCATTGGAAACTTTTGAAGAAGCAACAGTGGACTCTGAAGTAGCAATAGAAGATGGAGGAGATGGAATGCAAGGTTCGAGAACTAGATCACTTGTGAGAATACCCAAGTTCAAGTAATAAAAATTCTCCTCATAATCAAATTCCACACTAGAAGAGTGATCATCATCCAAAGGATCAAAGCCATCATCAGGAACAAAATCTAAAAAGTACAAATGAGATGCATGATCAACCACCTCGATAGCAATAATCTCCCTGCTTTCAAAATCTTTGATAATAACTGAATCAGGAGTAAATTCCACAGTCTTCCTTGTTTCACTATGAGTAATCTAATAGATGGAAAGAATATTATTAGACAAATGAGGTATGCACAATACATCATTGAAGGTGCAATCCCCAATATCTATAGATCTCTTCCAAATTACATTCATATATGTATTGTTACCCAACAAAATAGGCAACATAACACAAGGTTCAAAGGAAGAGAACATAGACTATTAAGAAGTCATATGATGAGAAGCTCCATATGTAAGAGTTGGTATAGAATAACTCTACACCATGCAAGATTTGGCTGAAGATTATAGTCTCCCAAGATCTAGAAACTTATGAAAGCACAAGAGAAATCAATATGTAATGCTTAAGATTGAAATGGAATTAAATCAATTCAATATTGGCAATATGATTTACACATGAGACCACCTGGTTATATAGCCAAGGTGAGACATAGGATTAAATAAGATTATGACAAGTGTCTTAATCCTATGACATGTGACAACTTATCACAACTAATAGGACTCATGTGTTAAAAGTCAAAAGATAAGATAAGATCTAATGACAACTAACACCTTCTAGAAAGATTCCCTCCTAAGACCTATGTAAACTTAACATGTAAACAAGTCCCCTAGTAATGAATTAATTAGGTATAAGATTTTATTTACACCAACGCCCCCCTATAAGTGCAACTTAGGGAGTAGTGGATTATTATGCAAATGACACAAAGATGGATCATGACTACGAGGCCACATTAGGTACCCATGTACAAATGCAAATGCAATATCTCACAAATGGAGAAAAGGAGAAAACCTAGTTAGACAAAACTCATCCCCAAAAGAGATGAAAACACAAAATTCTCTCAATGATGAATGAGAAGGACAAAACCCCATGCGAGGAAAATCCCCCCTCCCCCCCAATAAGAGAGAAGTAGAAGAGAGACTATGCAGCCCCCCTCAATGTTGAGTCTCCTACAATGATGGTAGAAGCTCGACATTGAATGCTAAAGATGATCTAAAAGCGTCGAACAACATTCCTCCCCTTAGGAAGAAATAAAACCAAGATGGTATGCAGGATGTCTTCGCATTCCTAAAAGGAAGATGTAGGAAGAAGGATGATGGATGATGTTTTTGAAGAATTCTCAAGTGTCTCCATGTTGACGTTGAAAGGTGTCATGCTCCAAACAAGAGTTCTAGGGCACACTGCTAAAGAAGACAATCCAAAATCTCCTAGAAATGATTATAGAACACAATCCAAAGACAAAGATATCTCCTCTGAAGACAAAGAAGCCTCCTCCAAATGTTGTCCAAAAGAATCTACACTCATATCAAATTGAAAAGGATGATTATGTAGAGAATGAACAAGAGGGTCAGAGTGTTCCCTCACAACAACTAAAGAAGGATCATCTTCATCAAAGAGAAGATCTATGTAATCAATGGTGTCTCCCAAATCTGAAATGTGACTCACAAAACAAACCAATAATGTATGTCAAGTACTCATCCCAAGTAGCCATCTCTCAAAGATGATGAACGTCCTGTTCTACTCAATCACAAGGAAACAAAACTGTGGTAACACAAGCATCCTCAGGTACAACAGTAGATGAAGGAGATGGAATATTAGCACATGTCACTAGATCCTCAATAGATGAAACATTACCAAGATTTAAATGACCATACTAAATCTCCTCAAAAGTGTCCACACAAGATGGATGAGTGTGAACATCTATCGAATCAATAGGAGGAGCAAAATATGAGAAGGTGTAGACTCGAGATTGTTGATCAACCTCCCCAACTACAAATATATCTTTGCTCTACAAATTTCAAATTATGACAAAATCTAGTGTAAACTCAACACTCTTGCCTACTCCACCATGTGTGATCTAATAGATAGAAAGGATATTGGTTGACAATGAAGGCACACATAGAACATCATTGAATTCTCTATCATCCATATCAATGGATACCTTCCCACAAACACGCATATATGTGTTGTTCGCCATCAAGATGTGTGGTGATGCACAAGTCTCAAATGAAGAAAACATACTCTCTGATGAAGCCATGTGATGTGAGGCTCTTGAATCAAGTATCCACCTTTCTGACTTAGAATCTGCAACTGCATCAAGTGCTTTCCCCTTATGTCTATTAGACTTTGATGAAGAAGAAGATAATGAACCTGTTAGGTCTAAAAAAAATTGGTTTGAAACCACAAGAGGTTGCCAATCTCTTGATGTGTTTTTGGCTAACGTACAAGGCCAAATGATGAATTTGGACCTTCTTCTCTTCAGGCCCTGCCAAACCTAGGCGGGTGCACCTATGTGAATGAAGCAGATTTGAACTGTGTATTTATTCCCTAAGTAATCTATCCACAATGGCAATTGGGAGTGGATAAATGAATTCTTATTTTGGTATGATTGTATAAGCAATATCAAGGTAAAACCTAATATGTTCAATTAACAGATGTAAAAATAAAATGGATGAAACTAAGTGATAAACTATATGAGACCAGTGCTTTATTGGGTAAAACGGAGTCAAATGAAAGTGTGAGATGAGTGACTTCTACCTGGAATAAAGTCTAATTGCTTGGCATATAAATATTTATTTACAACTTGTATAAACATGTAGAAATGTAATTACCAAGTTCTTCTTATTGATCCAAATGATACTTCTAAATTACTGTGACTAACTTGAAGGATTTAATCTTTACTTGAAAGAACCGACCAACCATACCACACAAATGCAGTAAATATGCATTGATAAACTGAATATATGCTTGATATATCAATTTAAGTAATAGAGAATTATCAATCTTGTAGAAAACTTAATAATATTCTCAATTAATCCAACAAACAATTGACACCAAAAATATGCCACAAAATCATATGACTTCCATTGATTCCTCCAAAGTTTTATACATGCATCATAGTCTTTTAAATGTCAACATCATTGAAAATTATCTACTGTATACTTTCTCCTATTCACCTATATCTGTTTTGTCATTATGAAATAGATATATATACATCAAAACTGTGAAGGGACACGTCCCTTCATAAATGTCTTTATAAGAACAATAACAATTAACAATAATTAAAATAGACAATTAGGCTCTATTTAGCCACAAATTAACTTTTGACAAATGGTCCAAGTAATCTTGTCGCTCATGAGTGTCAAAATCTCCTAGCGCATTCTGGATTGATATCTCCATCTTCTCGTTCAGTTTGCAGGCCTCGTCCAATGTCGAGCCTTTTCCTGCAACCGTCTCTAGAATCTTTTGTAGCATTGATTCACATTCCTCAATCCATTTGGATTTTTCTTTCATTTCTCCTCCATCTTCAAATAATGTCAGTAGTCCCTTTTTAGTGGCATCAATTAGTCCTTATTCATCCCCCTGAAATTATTCTTGGAAGTCTCTATGTTTCTTTATCATATGGTTAGCAGTATTAATAGCTACATTTTTAGGAACATCCCTCTTATTTATTGGAACTTTTCTTGGATTCTACCATCAATTCTCTTATGTTCTTGCCCCGCATTGTAGTTCTTTGAATGTGTCCCCCAAAGTTTACTCAACCAAGTCATCAAGATGGTTTGCCTCTTTCTGATCACTGCAGCAAGTGTATCATATTTACCCTAAGAGTATGCATCTAATCCCTCCCATTGATCTTTTGTTTGAGAGCTCTCACAATGAGTTAGCTGCTTAGTAGATCCCAGTGTAATTCCCATCATATCTTTCAAACGATCATTTTCTCTAAGTATTCTTTCATTACTCATCTTGTACATTTCCTTCTCCTTAATTAACATTTGGATTTGAGCCTTATTCAACTTGGAAATATTGATGCCAATCTCTGTAGTAGTCATGGGATCAACTTCTCCAACTTTTAATATCATAACATACCCAAAAGCTTTTTCAATATCAATAATAACAGATTTTTTGTGTGGTGGATACAGGGCCCATATCATAAGTGATCCTTCATCTGGATTATATTTGGATCCTGCATATACCTCTATTACCCCTTCAGGGCTGAGCTTATGTGTGGAATTATTATTTTTTAGGAAACTATCAAAAACCAAAGCAGAATTTAGATCTAACCCTGGGAAAATCATAACACTAGCATCTTCCAACAATTTTCTTCCCTTCTTAGGGGTCATATTTTCTATCTATCTCTCCACACTTGACTTTAAATCATTTAATAATTGTCCTTCATTACTTGGTGTTATATTTCCAACTGACTCCTTTTTGTTTGTATAAGAATGACTTGAATTCTAGAGACTTTACAAATTCATCATCAGCCACAAATGATCTGTATGCCATTTGCCTTGTATCTGGGTCTGAACTTTCTTCAACATCTAGTTCTCTAGGACACTTATAATCCTGAGTTATTAGTCTGGAGATTTTGTCGGCTGGGCTTTGAGGCCTATCATCACCAAATGTCTCTTCTCCAAAAGATATTAATTCTACATCTTGCAATCCCTTGTTTTATTCATCAACTACCCTTTTTGCTTCTTCCTCCTCCAGATTTCTAATTAAATCATCATATTGATAGGGTATATGATCATACCTGCCTAAATTCATTTTTTGCCTAGCAGAATGAATGTACCCCTCTAGATCAAAACCCTTTCATGGTGGACCTCTCTTCATATTATATTGGAATAATTTATCTAGAATCATATCATATCCATCTTTTGATAACACCATGAAATCACCAAAGCACATTGTGCTAGGCAAGAATGCTTGTTTTCCAAAAGAACCTAAATTCATGACACTTGAATAATCCATCTACCTAACAATCTCCGAGTAAGCAATTTTGTCAGGAATTGTTTTAGGAAGGATAAAAGGTGTATCTTCAAACCCATATACTCTAATCATGGTTGCATTTTCTAAACAATACCAGTCTCCCCAATTGTGGCTAATAGGCCCACTGAAGTCCTTTGGTTTGAGAAATCTTTTTATCTCATCAGATAATGAATACTCACAAGGATGATTATAGAACCTATACAATGGTTTCACAAAATACTCCTCAAAATGTATAAAACAAGAGCTAGCAAACTTGGTATCCCAAATAGCAGTCCATAGTTGAATTGGTAATAATTTACCTTCCCTATCTAACTGTGAAACCCTTAATTTCTCAGGCCACATCCCCAATTCCTATCTATAATACGATATTATATGCATAAAGACCAAATAATGTTTGAAATGTAAAACAGGAGATCCATTTTTTATTGCCATCAATCTTGTATCAAGCCCTTTTGAAGATATATGAGGCATAATCAAAGTGTCTAGAATTATGACACTAAACATTTGTTGCAATCACCATGGGTACAATTGACATGTATTCAGGGGCTTCCATCCCCAACACTTGGCATGCTGAGAAGTATGTATATCTCATGTAGTACTTGAACAAGTCAATATGAAATGGGGGTTCCATCACTGTCTTCCAGTGGAACTGAATTACCATCCCTCTTAAGTTTGTGCAATGGTAGCCTCCAACCCTTATAAATGGTGTCCATCCTCCAGAACTCTCTCTCTAACTCTTTGTGCATAATTTTTTCATTGCATGCCCCTTCCAGGTTAAAAACTTCACATATTGTTGTTTTTGACACATGTATGAATGGCTTTCCTGATGGATCACAAATGGCTTTGAGCTTTGGGTTATAGTGGGCAGCTAACATTTTCACCAATTCTACATCCACAAATACATTTGGGAAAATTAATTTTCCTAGGTTAAAATTCCAAGGATTACACACCGGCTCAAACTGATTCCTTCAATGGTAGTGAAAAATGAACAGCTCATATCCCCTTATTGGGGTCTATATATCTCCTATGTGCTTGCGCTTATCCTCCAATTTCTCTACCTCTACCCTAAGTTGCACAGAGCGCTTGGCTTTAGGTCTTGAGTCAGGTAGCTAATCAATAAGGTCTTGATTTAGTTTCCTCTCAACTACCATTGGCTCATTCCCAGTTTCAATTTTTTGTTTTTTCCCTTTAATATGACTACTTTCACCATGCCTCCTACCTTTTGATTTTCCTGAGCTGGTACCTTCCATTTTACTTTCTTAAGATTACAGAATCGAAAAAATAATTGCAGAGCACTTACGAGTTTTGTTTGGAGATCTTCGGCCATAAAATCTTCTGGCCCTTCATTTGCTCTCTCGTTTCTCCTACTGCCAATTCTGCAAAATTGCCTTCAATTAATCCTCTTCAATTTAGGGAATTATCTATGCATTGGGTGTTTGTTCAGCCATTAATGTCTTAGCTTTGAGCACGAGTGCAGCAGATTTTTTGAATTTCCCACTATCACATCAAATGATCTTATCGACAAGACAATTTGAAACTCCGGGCGATCCTTTTTATTTGGGTTAAGCCAACATTCACTGAATACCCTATTGATCAGGGAGACATCATATCATTACCATCGATATCACATAATTAATCCTTCTAATCCATATCACCTTCAAAATGTCATAATTATCACCAAGTATCACCCCAATGAACATTTTGATCTATTTGTATCTTCGTCGGCAAGAGAACAAGTGTCGCTGAGACATTTAAAAGTTTCCCCAACATTATGAGTCTCCCCGATGTACATTTCTTTCATCTCGAGAAAGTTGGCAAGACTATCACTGATATAACTTCCATCGGCGCTTCATAGAGAGTCAGGAAGACATTTCAAACCCACTCTGATAGCATTTGTCTTGCCGATATATTTCATCATGCTTTTTTAGTGAGACAGGATAAGTATCTTGTCGATGGTATTTCATCAGTGAGACATGTATACTCGGGTTGACTCATATATCTCACTCTGATAGTGTTTGTCTTGCCGACAAATTTCTTCATCGGCGAGACCACGAGCTATATCTTCCTGATATGTATCCTCTTATGAAATTTGATCGGTGTGACAGTCTTTACCTCTCGCCGATATACCCAAAACACTTGTATTGGAATGTAATAACTTATGGATCAGAGAGACCTGCATCTACTCATGCCGATATGGATTATTTATTCAAATGCTTTTGCTTTGAAGGATTGTAAGGAATCAAAAAGGTCAAAACTGATGTAATCACTGGTAATTATGATATACAGAGGAAATTATATCAATTTTACACTCAAGATGTGGCTTTCTTTTGGGAAATTTATAAGTGCAAATTACTATAAAATTTTGAAAATTTTATAGTTCCAACAGAACCATTTGATGACGAAGAAGAATTGATTTGTGCCTTCTTAAGAAGATGCTTCAACTCATCAATCTATTTTGAATAACATTGGTGTTCATAATGCCCTGATTTATTGCAATATTGTAATGTCCCCTTCTTAGTGGCCATCATAGTGATTATTTAGCCTTTATGCTTGTGAAGGCTAAATGGAGAAATAAGGGAAAATTCTTAAATTAATTATTTTATAAGGTTATTAAATAAATTAAAATCAAAAGGTAACCTTATATTTAATTAATTTAATATAGTGACTCAAATAAATTATTATTATTATAAAGTCACTAAAATAAAAATAATTAATGATTAATTGGAAGCTTCTAGAGGGGGTCGACCTCAAGAGGAGAAAAAGTATATTAAGAGGGGGTGGGCTTTCTTCTATCCATCTAGGACATTTGACACTTGACTTTGATATGCTTGTTGTGGAGGAGCCTTAGGTTTTTGCAGACTACATTGAAGGTCTTTGGGAATGAATAATCCCATTGATTTTGCATAACTAAGGTAGTGAAACTATCTAATGAAGGGTTGTGGCTATTGGAGGAGATATTACAATCTTCTCACCATTACAAATTTTGTGGCCAAAGGCCAATTTTTTGGAGATCGATTGAGGTTTGGGTTTGAATATTTTGTTTAGTTTGGAGACCTCATCTATTTGTCCTTCCAAGGACAATTTTCTTGTTTATATATTCTAATATATATTTTAGTCATCACAACAGCATGTAGAGATCCACGATTTTTCTTGTAGCTTGCATATTTGGCATTGATTTCATAGAAGACTTGGAGTGCACCATTTTGGGGGACATAGCAATGAGTTTTGATGCATTTTGAGGAAGGTTTGGAGTTTCTACAAATTTATATCATAGGTTGCAAATCAGAACAGGGGCGACATTCTTGAAGGGTCGATTTCATCATATCTTGGTGGATATTCATTGTCACATCAACTACTCTTCATCTTAGCTTCATCAGCACAATTACTCCAGGTTCTTTAATATACTTGCATATATAAATTCATCATGATAGTTGTTGTTTCCTTGCAGTTGTAGGTGCATGTTCTTATCAACATTGTCATATATTTGATATCTATTGTAATGTCAAGAGTCTTGGCCCTTTCTATATCAACATTTGTATTAGACAATATATCTCAATAAAGGAGTTATAATTTGCAGGTCATATATTTGCTATAATGAGCATGTTTATATCCTTCATGATCAGCATAGTAGTATGCATGCCAAGTGTTTGACAAAATGTCAATTGGCTGTAGATGCACATTTCTCATGTAGTATTCATATATTTGCATTTGAAAATCCAAAAAGAGAATTGCATTGCATTTAGTTCTTTGCTTAGACATCATAGAAATCCATTGAAAGAATTTGAATCATATTTGACATCATTTCAAGCAAACAACAACAAACTGAAAACCAAACCAGCAAGTGAAGACTTTGCATACCAACAGTTTGACAAAATTTCAAAGGCAACAAAGTGAAGTGTTTTGAATCAGATTGGGTTAGGATCATTACAGTGGTATCAGAGCTTTGATCCTACCATCCTGGAGGGTTAAAAAAAATTCATGCAGCCACCAAAAGTTGGTCCACACAAATATTATACCCGTCAAAGAGCAATACAACAAAGAAATTAGATTGTAGATATACAACAGGCCACAATAGGAGATAGACGAAATGGTAGTCCACCTAGAAATGGAGGAAGGAATGAGGGACCTAATGTAGATCAAGATGACTGTCATCTTTTTAGACGATTGGCAGCTGGTTAGGAATAGGTTGCAATGGTTGTACAAGCACTTATGACACAGTTACAACAAATGAATACTCAAGGGAGACAAAATCGTGATATTAATGATAATAGTAGCATGGTTGGAACACCTAGTGCACAACAAGAACATTCTCGTACTGTAGATAGACCTACATGTCCTACTTTCTTGAGAAATGAAGGGGAAGAGGAAAATTTGGAAGAAGAGGTTGAGCCAATGTTTTCTAATAATCTTATAGCAGCAAATGATGAATGGGAATTGTTGACACCGGAGGTTAGGGAGCGCATCAGTTTTAATAGGTTCTTAAGTCAAAGAAGAGAGCACTACAGAGAAAGGCAAAATTAGAGACCAAGTGGCCAAAACAAAGAACTTAAACAGGCTACCAGCAAACTCACATTACCTACCTTTGATGGCAATGGGAAGATGATAGCTCAATCATGGGTATATAAGTTAGATACATTCCTAAAAATTTGATCCATGACAGAGGAAGATGCAATTAAGTATGTCACTTTACATTTGGAGGGGGTAGCACATGAATGGTGGTATCATGGGATGGTCACACTACAACATAGCAATATTACTCCATATCAGGAGTTTGTTGACAGGCTAGTTGAGCATTTCGATAAAAAGGATCCAGTGACATACTTTTGAGACTTGGCTCAGCTAAAACAGGTTCGTAGTTTGGACAGCTACATTAGTGAATTTCAGAAGATTTCAGTCATGGTTCCTAACATATCCAAGCAAAGAATTTTGGTGCTATTCATTGAAGGCTTATTGGAACCATTGAGAGGGTGGATAAAGGCATTTGACCCACCAACCTTGCAAGAAGCAATGACAAAGGCAAGGAATTTGGAACTTGTAGCCCCACAAAGCAAGTTATCATCAAAGGGCTCTTCTTCATACAAGGATAGCAAATCATTCTCCAAAAAGAAGAAGGAAAAACGTGATGAAAAGTGGAAGTTAGCAGCACCCATGGATATGGAGACACTTAATGATTTGTGCAAGAAGGAGTACTTATATTGCAAAGGGCCTTACAATACAAACTATGATTGCCCTTTGAGACCTAAGGGAAAGGTGAAAAGGATAATGTGGGCTTTCTATAAGGATTTTGAATCTGAAAAATCAGACCAACAAAGTGATCATGAGGAATCTGAGGAAGAACATGAGGTAGTAAAGGAAAAGGAAGAGAGTGAAGCAGGGGTGAAGCTTCAAGAGGCACATCTCACTAGTATTCAGCGTGAAGGATCATTCAGGATATGAGGAGTCTTGGCTAGACAGAGGATAATCACTCTATTTGATACAAGTGTCACACATAACTTCATCAATGCTAGATTGGTCGAGAGACATGGGATTCGTACTAAGTTTGAAGGCATAAGGGTTAAGGTCACTGATGGTTACACTCTTAAGTGTGATAGGATGATTCTGGATCTCCCCATGCATTTGAACAACTTTGAATTCAAGGAAGATTTTTGTGTGGTCAACATGGGAGATACTGATATGGTGTTAGGGATGAAGTGGCTTCATGAAATAGGTGAGTTCACCCTTAACCTTCATGAGATGGAGATGAGATTTAAGGTGGATGGGAAGAATCATGTACTTAAGGCTATTAAAGAAACCAGTTGTAGGATGATATCATTCAGGAGGATGGAGAGACTTATGTGGCATGACATGGTTGAGCGGGCAGCAGAGTGTGTTTTGATGCCAACACAAGGTGAGTAGCAGAAACCAATCTACCATCCAGATATTCAAGAGTTGAGGATTAAGTATGGGAAGGTATTTAGTGATATTCCACCCAGGTAGACCTCCAGATAGAGGAATTGAGCACATAATCAAGTTGGAGGAGGGCACCAAGCCCATGATAGTCACACCCTATAGGTACCCTAAGTGGCTTAAGGATGAAATAGAAAAAACCATTAAGGAAATGCTCGCTATTGAGCACATTAGGCCTAGTAAGTCACCATTTGTTGCATCCATTGTTTTGGTTAAGAAAAAGGATGGTACTTTGCAGATGTGCATTGATTATAGGTTGTTGAACAAGAGGACAATCAAAAATAGACATCTTATCCCTAGGATTGATGAGTTGATAGATGAGCTACATGGTGCCCGTTACTTTTCAAAAATAGACTTGAGATCAAGGTATCATCAGATTCATTTTAGGGAACAGGATATTGAGAAGACAACATTATGTTGTCATTGTGGGCACTTTGAGTTTGTGGTTATGTCATTTGGGCTAACCAATGCACCTGCTAATTTTCAATCCACTATGAACAAAGTCTTTCAATCACAATTGAGACAGTTTGTGCTAGTCTTCTTTGATGACATTTTGGTGTACAACAAAACATGGGAGAAGCATATTTCCCATGTAGATATAATATTGGATATTCTTGGCAGGGAGTCCTTATATGCCAAGGAATCCAAGTGTGATTTGGGCATGACTGAGTTGTTGTATTTAGGCCACATCATCAGTGCAGAGGGAGTGTGTATGGATCCTGACAAGCTCAGGGCTATTATTGAGTGGCCTACACCTAAGAGCCTTACACAACTTAGAGGATTTATGGGCCTATGTGGCTTCTACCACAGATTCATCAATGGATATTCACGATATGCAACACCACTTATGGATTTGACCAAGAAGGGGCATTCGTTTGGACTTCAGAGGCGCAGGATTATTTTGAGAAGTTCAAGATGCTGATGAATACTTGCCCAGTTCTTGCATTACCAAATTTCACTAGACCCTTTGAGCTATAGTGTGATGCTTCTGGTGAGAGGATTGGTGTAGTCCTTATGCAAGACAAGCATCCAATAGCTTTTGAGAGTAGGAAGTTACATAGTCTAGAGAAAAGCTACAATATCTATGATAAGGAGATGTTGGCCATTATTCATGCATTGGCCAAATTTAGTAAGTACCTTGTAGGCAGCAAGTTTTGTGTCAAGATAGATCATAACAGCTTGAAGCATTTCCTAGGACAGCGGGATCTCAACAATCGTCAGCAGAAGTGGGTGAGAAAATTGCAATCATATGACTTTGACATTGCCTATGTCAAGGGGACTCAAAATGTAGTTGTTGATGCTTTGTCTCACCATCCACATTTGAGCTCTATGGTGGAGATTTCGAAGGATTGGAGGCAATTGATTGTGGCAGAATATGCCAAGGACTCGTGGGATTCTGGCATTGTTGAGGGGTCACTACAGGACAGCAGGTATTTAGTTGTAAATGATCTTATCATTTACAAAGGGGGGGTCTTTTTGACCCCAAGATTGGAGATGAAGAACACAGTGATGAGATCCTTTCATGATACACCTATGGTAGGGCAACCCGGATATTTCAAAACTTAGAGGAAAATTTGGGAGTGCTTCACTTGGAAAGGGCTCAAGTCAGATGTTCTTCAATATGTTAGAGAGTGTCTTGTTTGCCATCAGAATAAACAGGAACACACATACCCTATGGGCTTACTACAACCATTTCCGATTCCCGACAGGAAGTGGGAGTGTTTATCAATGGATTTCATTACAGGCTTGCCGAAAGCCCAGGGTAGAGATTGCATCTATGTAGTTGTTGATCATTTGACGAAGTATGCACATTTCTTTCTGATTGCAGCTACATATTCAGCCACTCAGATAGCAGAGCTATTCTTCTGGGTTACCTCAGAGAATTGTTAGTGACAGGGACAATCGGTTCTTGAGTCATTTTTGGCAAGAGCTTTTCAAATTATGTGGGACCAAGCTTACTCCAAGCACTAGTTACCACCCGCAAATGGATGACCATACAAAGATTGTTAACAAATGGGTGGAGGGATATCTCAGGAACTACATTGCAGGGTAGCAGTAGGGTTGGGTTAAGTGGATTTACCTTTGTGAGTACTGCTATAATACCACTTACCATCTGTCGATCCAGATGACACCATTTATGGCATTGTATGGATATGAGGCGCCTAGCTTCCTTGACTTACTACGAAGTGACAAGAGAGTGTCTAGTTTTGGAGATCTGTTGCAGGAGAACTAGGATATTATGAGGGCTCTTCGAGAGAACATATAGGAGGCACAAAATCAGCAAAAGCAGTATGTAGATCAAAGGAGAGTTGAGCGTTCATTTGAGGTAGGGGATATGGTGTAATTGATGTTTTATCCCTATCGAAAGTCCACTCTCAAGAAGAGTGGTACAAAAAAGCTTAAGCCATGCTACTATGGGTCTTTCAGAGTCATCAGGCGAGTTGGAGAGGTGGCTTACGAGTTGGAGTTACTGGCAGATAGCAGGGTGCATAATGTGTTTCATGTGTCATGCCTCAAGAAGGTGTTAGGACATCGAGTTGTTCCTTCCACAGTCTTACCACCCTTAGATGATGAGGGGAAGTTGATTCTGGTGCCTGAAGCTATCTTGAATGTTAGGGAGAGATAGTTGCAAAGACGGGTTATCATAGAGTATTTGATTAAATGGAGGACTTGCTGGTTGAGGATGCTACTTGGGAGAGTGAGGAGATTCTTCAGCATCCAGAGTTGAGATTGCTTGCGGACAAGCAATTTCAGGGAGGGCAGACTGTAATGTCCCCTTCTTAGTGGCCATCGTAGTGATTATTTAGCCTTTATTCTCTCGAAGGCTAAATGGAGAAATAAGGGAGAAATTATTAAATTAATTATTTTATAAGTTTATTAAATAAATTAAAATCAAAAGGTAACCTTATATTTAATTAATTTAATATAGTGACTCAAATAAATTATTATTATTATAAAGTCACTAAAATAAAAATAATTAATGATTAATTAAAAGCTTCTAAAGGGGGCCGACCTCAAGAGGAGAAAAAGTATATTAAGAGGGGGTGGGCTTTCTTCTATCCATCTAGGACATTTGACACTTGACTTTGATATGCTTGTTGTGGAGGAGCCTTGGGTTTCTGTAAGCTACATTGGAGGTCTTTAGGAACGAATAATCCCATTGATTTTGCATAACTGAGGTAGTGAAACTATCTACTGAAAGGTCACAACTGTTGGAGGAGATATTATAGTCTTCTCACCATTACAAAATTTGTGGCCAAAGGCCAATTTTGTGGAGATCGATTGAGGTTTGGGTTTGAAGATTATTTTTAGTTTGGAGACCTCATCTATTTGTCCTTCCAAGGATGATTTTCTTGTTTATATATTCTGATATATATTTCAGTCATCATGGTGGCATGTAGAGACCCATGATTTTGCTTGTAACTTGCATATTTGGCATCGATTTCATAGAAGACTTGGAGCGCACCATTTTAGGGGACATAGCAATAATTTTTGATGCATTTTGAGGAAGGTTTGGAGCTGCTACAAATTTATATCATAGGTTGCAAATCATAATAGGGGTGGCATTCTTGAAGGGTCGATTTCATCATATCTTGGTGGATATTCATTGTCACATCCACTGCACTTCATATCAACTTCATCAGCACAATTACTGCAAGTTCTTTAATATATTTGCATATATAAATTCATCATGATAGTTGTTGGTTCCTTGCAATTGTAGGCGCATGTTCTTATCAGCATTGTCATATATTTGATATCTATTGTAATGCCAAGAGTCTTGGCCCTTTCTATATCAACATTTGTACTAGACAATATATCTCAATAAAGGAGTTATAAGTTGCAGGTCATATATTTGTTGTAATGATAATGTTTATATCCTTCATAATCAACATAGTAGTATGCATGCCAAGTGTTTGACAAAATGTCAATTGGTTGTAGATGCACATTTCTCATGTAGTATTCATATATTTGCATTTGAAAATCCGAAAAGAGAATTGTATTGCATTTAGTTCTTTGCTTAGATATCATATAAATCCTTTGAAAGTATTTGAATCATATTTGACATCATTTCAAGCAAACAACAACAAACTGAAAACCAAAACAGCAAGTGAAGACTTTGCATACCAATTGTTTGACAAAATTTCAAAGGTAGCAAAGTGAAGTGTTTTGAGTCAGATTGGGTTAGGATCATTACAAATATGCACATGTAGGCTTCTCCTTCTTAGATGATTCCTCTTTAGAGGGGTGGAATTCAAATTCTTTATGTGGCTTGTTCTTTTTCTTCTTTTGCTTCTTATCAAGATTCCCTAATTCTTTCTATACCGTAGACTCACTAGTCAACAATGCTTGTGACTTAGAATACTTGATTAGACCCGTATTCATTAACTTAGCTCCCTCTTGGATTAGGAGATTTGTAAATTCATCAAACTTAGGATCAACATATGATACTCCCATAGAAATTTGATGGGTATAAAACTAGAAAGAAATACTGAATACTCAAGACCAAGCTTGGATAACACATTCAAAATCAATTGTAAATCCTCCTTATCAATGTTGTAATCTTTTAATTGTGTTCTTAGTTGTTTAACTTTGGAGATGTAGTCTTGGATGTGGTCAAAACTTTTAGGATCAAGATTCATCAAATCATTATAATTTGATATCCCCTAACCTTATTTGTTTACCTTACAATTTTTCAAAAACCTCTCAATCCTATTTAGGTGTTTTGTATGATTCAACATGAAATTGTAAATCAAATGAGACTAATGAACATATGCATCCAAGTGTTTTCTCATAATTAATCTCCCATCTTGCCAACCCTTTAGAATCAATAGGTTGAGAAATGATTTCCTTTAGATAGCCTATTAGATCCTTCCCCATGAGATAATTCCATACTAATTTTCTCCATATAGCATAATTATGTGGATTTAGGAGTTCAATTTGAGATTTCTCCATTGCAAGAACACAAACCAAGAAAAAGAAAGCAATTAACCACTACAAAATTACCCCCCCAAATTCACTCAACTCAATCAAGACACCCCCCAAGCAAGATATGATTTTTGGCACTTTATACTTAGTGTGATTACATGTGCCACTAACCAACAACAAAAAAGTGGACTTGATCTTAGTGCATGCAAATTGCCAAATTTGGCCGCAAGCTCAAAGTAAAATTTTTACATGCAATGGGATCAATCTAATCACACCACTGGAAAGTACATGAAAAATTATGCTCTTTAAAACAAAAAATCACTCAAAATATTACCATATGAGCAAGAATGAAGCCCCAAAAATTCTTAAAATGAAATGACTTAGTAACACCTGTGAGATTCTGCAATTTCTAGAAAACCCATGCACTAAAATCAAAAGTCGATTACACCACTGTGAAGAGCATAAAATTTTGCCACAAATAAAAAAAATACTCAAAAAAGGAGTCAAGATGACCAAGTTATGGGTGTTTGAAGTTTTCCCTCCAAAATGAAAAGTGCATTGGAGAGGAGGCAAAAAAAATTTAAGCCCCGCTGATGTCACTGCTAATGCAATGATGACGTCACCAATGCAAGCAATTAAATTTGATAGTTATATGATTGTCACCCAAAATATTCTTCTTTGCAGCTGGAATATTCTATAGAACAAAATATTATTCTTGTATATTCTTCTACCGACAACCGAGAATCTTGGCAAAATCTTTTTGAACACTGGCGAAATCTCTTTCAAATGCTTCAAAATATTATGAAATTGAAATATTTTGGGATGGACGTTGA
Source organism: Sequoia sempervirens (assembly GCA_007258455.2). Classification (NCBI taxonomy): domain Eukaryota; kingdom Viridiplantae; phylum Streptophyta; class Pinopsida; order Cupressales; family Cupressaceae; genus Sequoia; species Sequoia sempervirens. The sequence goes on along the minus strand of VDFB02027655.1, from coordinate 29,792 downwards.
CAACAGATGGGGTCCACATGTGCGAGTATTATGCTACCATGTGGCAGACTCTGGCATGAGTCTGTGTGGTGTACCCTACTGCGAGTACCAAGTACCCTACATAGGCAAGGTATAGCGGAATAAATCTATAGTTTTATTTTTATTTTTTTTACAAATCATAACTTTTATTAAAAAATTCATAATTTTTTTAAACAAATATTTTCACTCAAAATTTTTGTGACCCGCAAATTGATTTTATTTTTTGACGATGACCATTGCATTAATGTTGACTATATGGTCGCACAAACGACCAAATTGGGCGATATTTTTCCTCAGGCTCCGAGTAAAGTGCTCGAATTTTGACAATTTGATAGTTGATCTTAAGGTTTTTGGGCCTCCTAGACATAATGACAAGGTCTATTTTGACCCAAAGTGCTCCAGAATTGTAGCTACCTTTTGGTTTTGGCAACCACACTTCAGCTTCAAACCCTCATAGATATGGCCTCATATGTCCGATTTGGATGAAACAAAAGGAAAAACTGACTTTCTTGAACCTCTTGAACTCAATAGTGAGCTCAAATTTGCACCAGTGAGCTTTGATTTGAACCTGCAATAGAAAGCCACAAAGAGGAAACCCCCAAATCTGGTATTTCTTTCAAGCTTTTCTAATTCTCTAGATCATCATTTGATGCAAGAGATGAGCATACTCAAGTTTTCAATATTTACCAAGGTCTCTTAGTAAAGACTAACAAGAAGCAATCCCACAAGCTCTAATACCATGTAAGAGTTGGTATAAAATAGCTCTAGACTATGCAAAATTTGGCTGAAGATTACAACAACCCAAGATCTAGGCACTTCATGAAAGCCCAAGAGAGATCAATATGCAATGCTCAAGATTGCAATGGAATTACATCCAAGAATTCAATATGACAATATATGATTTACACATGAGACCACCTGGTTATATAGCCAAGGTGAGACATAGGATTAACAAGATTATGACAATTGTCTTAATCCTATGGCATGTGACAACTTTTTAATACTACCTAGGGCTCATGCGTTAAAAGTCAAAAGATAAAATCTAATGACAACTAACACCTTCTAGAAAGATTCCCTCCTAGGACCTAAGTAACCTTAACATGTAAATAAGTCCCCTAAGTCCCCTAGTAATGAATTAAATAGGTACAAGACTTTATTTACACCAACAACATAATCTAAAAACCATCTCCCTAATCCAAGACTTGTAGAAGCACAAAGAGATCTTTGTTTATGTTTGTCTGCATAGCCTTTTTATTTTATCTTAGTAGATTCTTGGTTTGATGAAGATGGAGATTTAGTGACCCCTTTATTGCTCTTCTCAAGAAGATGTTTGAGGTGTTCAATATGTTTCTTCATAATATTAAGTTCATCTTGACCAAGTTTATTACAATAAGCACATTTAGCTTTCTTCTTAGATTTTCCCTAGAATTTAAAGAAGTTTTAGTGTCTACATTAGAAGTGACAAAGATACATCTAAAGCATTCTCTCATTGGTTATTTTGTTTGTCATTATCTTTTTGATCTTTAGTGCCCTGAGTTGAAACCAAAGCATGAGATTTAGAAGTTTTGATAGTACCCATTTAAACCAACTTGTCATGTTCTTTTGTGAGTTCATTAGCAAACACATCTAGAGAAGGCATTGTGTAGGAATCTCCTAAGGCACTTTTAGTGGCATAGAATGTAGAAGCAAAGACTAAATATTCTAGACCAAGTTTAGAGAGAATACTTAAGATCAATTGTTTATCATCTTTCTCAATTCCACATTGTTTCAAGTGCAATCTTATAGCCTTTAGTTTGGTGCAAGAGTTTTGTACTATATCAAAACTTGAAGGAATTAACCCTATAAACTCATTCTCCAATTGATAACCTCTTAATTCATCTTGTGTACCAAAGAGTTTTTTCAATGTTTTCCAAACTTCATTTGGTGAAGACAAAGATTCAACATGAAAGAGAAAATCTAGATATATAGACATACACAAGGTTCCAAATGCTTCGTCACACTTATTAAAAAAATTGACTTTTTTGCATCAACAATTTGTTCAATTTCTAGTCCCATTGTTACCCTATGCAATCCATACTTTTTCAAGTAGAGAGTCATTTTACTTTTCCAATCAAAATAGTTGTAGGGTGTTAGCATAGGAATTGTTACTTAATCCATTTTAGGCAGAAAAGAAGATTGGATTTCTGGGTACATAAAAAAATAATGAAAAGTGCAAAAGAGACACCCCCCTTTTGACTAGTCTCAACCCCCCTCCCCCTCCCCACCGCCCCCACCCCCCCAAGATATTACAATGTTGGCACTTTATGATTAGTGCGTTTACAAAGTCTTTTCCAAGATACAATGCTCAATAAGCTCACAATTGCCAAAAATGCAACTTTTGATACAAAATGAACGTGATAAAAATTCTAAAAAAATTAGCCAGGTATAGCTAAGTAGTGCTCCTCAATATCTTTCCAACACTTATTTATTTTCAAAAAATGGAGCTTTGGAGTGAAAGTTATGGCTTGTTGAAGAAAAATGCAACAATAGCTTCAACCTCCAATAGCTAGCAGAAAATGGAAAATTTTCTTTCAATAACTCTGTGGATGGTAATTTCTCGTCTCCATCTTTTTGAGAATATCTATTTTGCCAAGAATGGACACTATGGTAAAAAAATATTTTTTTAAAAAATGGTTGAATTTAGCTTGTAGTGACAACCCTCCTAGCAAAATAGAAGTTTTTCAAAAATAAAATTCATCTAAAATGGACAAATTTTATATGAAAATAGGGGTTTTTGGACTATTTGAGCACAATGGTAAGGTCCCTTTGGCTCAAAAATGCTCCAATAAAAATTTATTTTCCAAATCTTAGCTTCAAACCTTTGTTTTCTACTATGTCATATGGTGGCTTAATTGAGTGAAACAAAAGTCAAATTTTACTTTTTTGAACCTCTTGGATGCAATAGATCAATAAAAAATTCTACCATTATAGCCAAAATAGTTGCAATCACTAGATCTCACCAAAATCACACATGCAAATATAGGATTAACATATCTTCATAATTCCTTTTTTATTCTCCAGATTGTATTGAAATGCAAAAGAAGAGCATACGAGAATTTACAGATCATACAAAAAACTCCAATCTCTTAATTAGGAATCCAAGTACTCAAAACTCTCAAAATCTAAGCTCTAATACCATGTTAGAAATATATAATAGATGAATAACCATGATCTTTCTATGAGAGAGAAGCTATAAAACTATAAATGAAAAAACACAATTATAGACCCAAAATTCTAAGAGATGTGCAAATGTCAAAATGAAAAAATTGCATTAGGAGCTCAAAGAGAATTTGTATAATAATGACTGCATGCATCAAGGTACATGTATGCCAAAATATGCAAGATTATGCAAGAACATGCAAAAGTATGCAAACATAAGCTAGATAGTGAGTTTATATAGAACTAAGAAGATGATGGAGGTGGCAAATCCAACCAATAGGAATTAACCACCAAAAGTGGTAAATGCTCCACCCTTTAAGGATGGGGACAACTCACCGCCTTATCTCCTAATTATTAAATAATAAAATCACTTTATTATCCTAAACAAGCTTAATAGAAATGTAGGAAAAACCCAGAACTAAGGGAAAATAAATTATCCCACTAGGAAAATAAAAACCTACACCAGCATTTCCCTTGTAGTTGCATGAGACATTTGGAGATCTTTTACAATTTTGAAAATCCATGGGAATTTTGGAGTTCCCTTGTAGTTTTGCAATTACATCTAGGACTTTTAGAGTTCCCTTGCAATTTGCTTGCATGAGACTTTTGGAGTTTCCTTACTGTCATGTGAAAATTTTGTAGTTCCCTTGTTTTGCAGTCATGGAACTTTAAGAGTTCCTACATAGTCCCATTTAACCAATTGAATTTTGTTGAAGGTGTGCATACAATACTCTCACCCTATTCATCTAATTTTCTAGAGATGGTGATCATGATTTGAACCCAATCACTTAGGTTAGAGACCCTCTTCCATGACCATTGTGATGGTGTCATCATACAATTGAATGAGTATTCCACTTGTATAGTCACAGGTCTATATTCACTAACTACACACTTTGTAAGTGTTGTGTTGTGTCATGATTACTCTATCATGTGAGAATGAAATTGCTTTAAGTTAGTGTTGCAATTTAATGTAAAAACATTGTTCATCCATTCTCTTATGTCAATATCTTCAGTGTACTCTTGGGGCATTACATGATCCAAAATTAGAAAATTTGGTCACTATATGATAACTCTTCCATGTACTAGACACTCTTAAGATCCATTTTGAAGGAAAATGTATGAACATTGTTGCAAAGTACAAGTTAGAGGAAATAGGGAAATAAATGTTCTAAGTTATCTAAACACTCAAGAGAAGGATGTCATGCTAGAAATTAGCTGTTAGTGGTGGAATTTGTCTATGGCTTTTTTTTTTTGACAAGTTTGACCACTAGCATACTATTTGTCAATGTGTAGAAATAGTATGTAGGATAGTTTTGGCAATAGCCAAAAAATTCCTACATAATACAAAAATGTAGAGTCCATGTGATTTGGAGAAGCTAAAGAGTTCAATATTTGAGTTTTAGTTTTTGAAGGCTCTTGAGTTCCTCTACAATGATTCTTGTAACTCATTTATATAATACCTCAAAGGAAGGTCATTTTAAGGTGCTTTATTTTAATTTTTTGGTTGAATTGTTATTATGTTGTTTCACCATATGAGTCTTATAGAAGCTATGAGTGTGTGTTATAGAAGTGTTAAGATTATTTGAGGTATTTGTGTAAGAGATATGAACAAATGCCTTTAGAAGGCATTAACCTTTATTGTAGCCCATGACAAGATAATTTTTAAAGAGGAAATCCCTTATTCTTTGGAATTCTCTCCCCTTTTTCATTTTCTAGGCCAATTTATATTTTCTACTTTATCTTATGTGGGTCCATGCTCTCTATTTTTCTTATATACGCTTCCTTTATGTTTTTTGTATTTAACCAAAACACAATTAAGACCTAAAAAATATTTTTCAACAAAATTAAGACATAAATACTATATTTTCACAATTTTTTTGTATTTTAAACATAAAAATACAGCTTAAAGAAGAAAATACATTAAAAATTAATTAATTATATAATAAAATATCTAGATTCTAAACAATCAAAATAACCAACATGCAAAATTCTTTCTTGGTCAAAATGACAAGGCATATCTATTATGGAAAAATTGAGGAATGCATGAAAAAAGAATTTGAAAGAATAAATCTTGAAAGGAGAAAAAATAGTTAAGAAGTCTAACAAGTGCAATAGATTACAATTTTTAAAATCAACGAATGAATAACTAACCTCTTCTGAGCTTACAAGATAAGATTTTTCCACAATGTCAAGATAAATTCTTGATGCTCGTCTTCCAGTGATCTATAAACATAACAAAAAATTAAATTTATAATATAACAACTTCAAAAATGATTTTATTGAAATTTAGTACAATCCACATAGTAATAATTAGAAAAAAAAATTAAGCAAGCTTCAAATAATTTGACACAATTTTTGAAGTGACTCTACTTAAATTTAATTTTTAATTTTAAATAAATAATAATTATGATACCTTTGGACTCCTACTTTTAGTTCAACAATAGCTCTATAGAATTATTAAATATATAGTTATACAAATAATATTTCCTCCTTTTAAAAGCTTTTCCAATATGAACTATCTATTTGCATATAATTTATATAAATTTTTATCTAAAATTATTATATTTAATAAAAAATTCAATATAAAATTGATAAATATATAAAATTATTTGTTAAAAAAATTCTTAAATATTTAATAAAATTTAATTTCCTTATAGTTTAGGATTTGAATCACTTATATATTTTATTTTCCCTTTCTTTTCTATTTGGTTTTGGATTTTTCATTTGTAAAACTTAATAGCATAAAAATATAATTTAATAATTTCTTAAATTTTGTTATTTTTTTAAAATATCATAGAACCACTTTAAAAAGTATTAGCCAAGCAACAACATGGTACCTTGTTGTAATCCCCTTATGATCCATAATGTAATTGTGTTTTCTACCCTATCTTTTATCGAAAACTCTTCTAACATATATTAAGTATTATTATTAATAAAGTTCATTTTATAAGATTTATAATAAAAAGTGATCGGTTGACATGCACAACATAAAAACACACAAGTTCACAAAATTAACAATAAAAAAAAAAAACACAAGTAGTTGCTATAAGTGATGCAGGTAGTGGATCATCATGCCTTGCAATCACCAAATACATAAAGCAAGCATTTAGATACAAACTAACCTCATTACTATGTGGGAGGCACTGAGAAATGACCATGTTGTCTTGTAGGAGGCTAATACAAATGACCTAAACTATGAGAATGACTCCAACTACATGGAGTAGGATTAGTCTAAGTCACACCATCAAGAGGAATGCAACTCATAGGACAAATGGCATTGTCTATTGATTAAGTAAATCTTGAAGATGCTAAAATTCTAAAGCAACCTTTTTAGTCTAGGCCTATGTCTATGGGTACACAAAGAAAAAGGCATTCATTATTCAGTTAAAGAGAAATTACAATAAATCTTATCATTAGAAAAAAAAATCTATTTCTAGACCTACAAACATAAAAAGGATAGCTCCTATAAGGAAATTTCAAAGTGTAGCAATATAAATAGGGTAGGGATCATATCCTCAACTAGAGTAGTTCTCCAACAACACAAAATTAAAACAAAATGGAGAAAAAAGTGTGTGAATCCATTTCCAAGATTGTTGAGCACAAGGGAAAGTTTACAAGATATATTTGAATATCTCAAAACTTTGACAAATCAAATGCTTAGGATTGGCCACCCCCAAGTTGATTTGGCCTTTCACCCATAGGTAATCCCTAATGTTGAAGCCACTAAAGAAAATGATTTTTTTTGGATCTAGACTCACCTACCAAATTCTTTAAAGTCTAAACAATAAAATACAAGAAGAAGAACAAAGGCACCAACATTAATTCAACTTATTAAGACTTGGGAATATTAAAGGAAGCAATGATATGTGGAAATAGTTCCTACACAATTATTTGAGGGAAGAATATACACAAAATTTACAGTTTATAATTGCAAGAAAGAAAATAGAAAAAAGATATAACATCACACAACGTTTATGTGGGGTAAACCTTTTTAAGAGAAAACCCAACTCTTTAAAGCATGAGTCAATTATATTATCAATAGCAAAATTTACAATGCAATCACAAACGCATGCTCTTGTAGCAGTATCAGTGACATCAAAAATTGGAGCAATTATGGCAACCAAGCATTACTTGCAAATAAACCAAACGACTATGCCATACTCCATCTCCAAGCACCAATAAATGGACAAATACCAAACCACAAACCAAGATGGTTTTCTAAAACTATGGGACAAAATAATGAACCAAAATTCTAGCACCTAAGTTGTTCATGGTCTTCTAGGATATTTTTAGAAGATGTTCTTATAATTGTCATCACCTATTATAGAATCTAGCAATACCTAGCTCCCCAATTTAGTGTCCTATTTTAGCTTATTTAACCCATTCAAAAATGCCTCTTAACTTGTTATAATGTTGGTAAATATTCCAATATAACTCCCTCATGCATCTTCTTACACATCATAATAATATTAGATGTTCTTACAACCTCTTACATGTAAATCCCAAGGTATCCAACTCATGGAAAAGAGTTCCACCTCATAGTGGGACACCCAATTCCTCATGTGAGGTAAAATAGTGAATAAATAGATAAATTAAAAATATAAACATTTATAAATACTAACATTAAGAATGCAAGGTTGAGACACATTTTCCCAACATTCTCCTACTTTTCAAACACCTTGCAAGAGCAAAAGAGAAGTCCAATAGTTTCATCTAATTGCTATGGGTTGTGAGGCCCATAGGCTCACTACACCATCTAAACTTATATGCACTTATGAATTTTATCAATGCATCTCTAACATTCTCAAAAGTATTAATCTTATCTAACATTACCTTCTCATCCTCTGCCATGTCATAAACAAATTTAGAGTAGACATCAATGTGCTTAGTCCTCACATGAAAGGTTGGGTTATTTGTTAAACATATGGCACTCTAACTGTCACATAAAATTGTATTAGCTCTGTGATTCAATCCCACATCTAAACATAAACTCTTAACCCATATGGCTTCTTTACAAGTATGAGTACTTGCTATAAATTCAACCTCTATAGTAAATAAAGCAACAATAACCTACCACTTTCTCATCCAATTAATATAACCACCAAATAAATAACACAACCATTAGTAGATCTCTTACTATCAAAACTCCCTACCTACTTATCTATAAGTTCACAAATATCCAATGTGTTGATCCCCTGTCTAGAATAAACATGATAGAAAATAGAGTACTAAAAGCTACTCGACCATACTACATCCTAATGAACTCATCCGGGATCAACCATGAACTAAAAGTACATTTGAATACATGCCCTTAAGATGGATGATTATTTTGGGAAATAAAAACCCTTCTGGAGTAGTTGGTATATAAAATTTGGTTGTTAATGGCGATCTAGGTCATGCAACGATGTAGGTGGGAGTAAATAGTATAAAACGTGTAGGAGTTTAAAAGGTTTAAGGATCAATAATCAAGGATACCTCATGACCATACCATTGAAAGTCAAGGGTACCAATAAATTCATCTCTTTAGGTATGCACACAAGTGTAGGTTTGAACTCATGATTCCAAGAAGGTAATATTGTGTGAAACATCAAGATTGAGAGTTAGGAGTGCCTCTTTTGAGGTACCCAAATAAGGACACGTCCAAAATCATGATCCTAATGAGATAGTGTAGTGAAAAGTGTAGGGGATCAAGGTTTAGAATAATTCATACCTTGTACCACATTAGAAGTATTCTAACATTGTCAAGTATAGAAGAAAATGTTAGAAGTCATGGAATTGGGGATACAAGGGAAAAGGTACCTAAGTAAGGGATGGATGAAATTGCAACTATAACAAACAACCTAGTGCAAAGGATTGAGGTGTCATTGATTGGATGAAAGGTGTGCTAGTAAGAGGAAGTTTAAAACTTTGGCAAAGGCAGGTAATGGATGGAAGAGATGTCAACAATGAAAACTCCAAAGTTTTGATAGGGAAAGAGAAAGAAAGTGGAGAATATATATTTAAGGTATGCCAAGATGGGGAAGTTTGTTATCTTGATAAGGACAAAGGAACAAGGAAAAGTTGGGTGCAAAGGCATACCAAGAAGGGAAACTTAAAAACTTTAACATTCAACACACTTCTTAGAAATTTCTAGCAAAACCTATGCACTTATAACATTTTAGGATCCTTGGAACTTACAACAAATGATAGGAACATGGGAAATGGCAATGGATAACGCTTAGGAAAATTTGATAAATGGAAACCCATACAGCAATTTCTCAAATCAATTATATGTGATGGAAAAAAGGAGGCTTAAGTGAATAAAGGAGTTGGGGTTCAAGAAAAATTTGGTACTACAAGATTGAGTCCCAATAGTGGCTTTGGTCGGGGAAATGTGCCTCTTGTAGGCATGGTGTGAATCTGGCTATCTTCAAGAGCAAACCAAAATAGGGAACCAAAAGAATACTATGACAAACATACTTCATCATGACAATTGAGGGTCATGATAACACAAAGACACATAACACGAAACTTACAAGAAAAGGAACAATAAAAATAAAACACAATTGTACAATACAAAACAACTTGCAGCCAATGGCATGGAGGCACAAAGAATTGCAAGATATGGTTGTAAAATAAAACTTACAACATAAAATTGTATGTTAGACCCCGCAAGAAGACCCATGGCACAAGGACATGAACAAATTATTATAATTGCATGCCTCTATCAAAGACAAGCCTACTAAAGGAGGTGATCTCCCTTAAGCCACAATTGTAGTCACCACCCAATTGTAACGAGTGAAGTATTCTATCTACATGCATCAAGATGTAAGTTCACTACCCAAAAATTGGAGATGCACCTCACTAGATCAATTTTGATACTATAGAGAAACCATAAATAATAGGTGCAATACTTATTTCATGACGCGTCAATCATGTCCATAATAGTAGGGATACAAAAATATTAAATTCAAGTCAACAACATCAAAATTGAAACACATGGAAGAAAGTAAATTTCCCTCATTTGTGGGTGCATTGTTGTTCTGATAATCTCCTTATGTGAATCAAGGAGAAAAGAAAATACCTCTCATTCACATGGAAATTGGAAGCATGTTTGATCATATTGTTGGTGTACGCAAAGATCTTCTTGCATATCAAACTAAAAAATTCAAGCTCTAGCACACTACCAAGTTGGACAACAAGTTTATCTTTAATTTGGCATATATGTTGTTGCTCATCATCATTATCACTTGTATACTTGACCCACATAAAAAAATCAAGTTCGGGAACATTACTATCATCCACAATAGTAGAAGCCTAACCTTCAAAAAGGAAAGCTTCATAGTCAATATTGTGTTCATCAAGCTTTAAGATAATAGGAAGCAAACATACACAAATTTCATGTGTCAATGCACTCATTAATATTTGAAACATAAGCATGATTTAAGCTACAACTCTCACCATCAACACCAAAATCACTACCATGAAACACATCATGTGATTAACTAGGTTCTTCAAAGTATTTATTTGAAATGTATTCTTAAAGCAATATGATATATCATATGTACTGCTAAAATGAAATCTATAACACATTTCTTCTTTTCCACGATCATTACAATAGTCTTTCTTGTGACCTAATTGAAGCACAATCTACATGAGGAAGACAAGTCTTGCACCAAAGAAACGGGTTCTCATATGCATCCATATGATCACCATATCCACAATCAAGTGCAAGGTCTTCAAACAAAAAATCATTGACTACACTAACATTTGCTTGAACAACTTTATCACTAAGTTCAATCACATCTAAATCATTCTAATGAAAATAAACATCAACAACTTCACTATCATTTCTAAGGTGTACAAATGAGGGTATTAAATCAAACAAGAAACAAGTTTCTTGCTCATTTTTTACATCATAAATATGTACACATGCTCAACATAATCAATTTTAAGAGATGATTAATTTGACTACTCATTCATGCACACATCTTCCTCTTTGTCCATCTCACTTCCATAAACCACAAGGCCCTATTCTTTACTCTCGGTCTAATTGATGATATACTCACCTCATACAATGCATCTATTTGGTTGTACTCATAGCAACTTTCTATAACAAACAACACTTGAATTTGAGAATAATAATTTTGTAATATAAACTATTTCAATGCATTCCAAGCATATAGATAAGCCTATGAAAAGCTTGTCCATTTAGAATATTTTCACTCTAAACTGAAAACAATTTTTTATGCTTAAAAAAAAAAGTCAATGTAGGCAAGTGTTATAGGTATGAGAGCACTTGGGATTTTGAAAAGGGAAACTACAAACTTGTGGCTAAAGTCCATACTTGTCTCTTCCTCTTACCATCTAGTATTTGTTAATTCTTGGACAAGAAAATAAGGTCATAATTAAGTGTAATTTCATCTTCAAATGCAACCACAAGCTCATTCCAAGAAGAAAGTGAATGCTCTTTAAAACCTTCATACAATCTATGTGCCTTTCCACATAAAGACCTAGAGAAAAATTCCATCCACATGTCTTCATCTTCAAACTAATTTTTTTCTCTAAATTTTTAAAATATTTTAACATATGCATCCCTTTCATAGATATCATACCTTTCAAATCTAAGGATCTACTTTAAGACTTTGGATTCCATGGTTTGTATTTTGTAATCAACCCAAGACAATTTTAGTTATTGTAGAGGGTGTCTAGGAGAATGATATGGGATGGAGCAACTTCATTTATTGTAACAGTAGGGTAAGTGTTAGATTGCAATAGCCTGATTTGTTCTTCACATTCTTTCTTCATCCTAACAGTATCATTGATTTCTTTTATTTTCTCGTATGGATGCCTATAAATCTAGCCATGGTTTTACAAAAGATGCAAGGCTACTTGAATAGCAAGAGGAAGTTGATCACTAAAAAAATCATGGGAATTTGATTTAATGTAGTTCCTATGGGTAGAGATATATGAAGCATGTGAAGGATCCCTCAAAGGAAATTTATATCTATACCAATTAGCCATGAATAATCATACACCACCATGCAAAACATAAAGTGGATATTTTACAAATTTGCATACCTTAAAAGATTGGAAGAAAAACATGTATATCTTTCATAATCAACTAATGTAGACTTGAGATGTGTTATTGAAATACTAACATCATACAAAACATCAATAAAATTATTCTTTTTGGATAGAAAATTCATCACCTCTCTCAAAAGAGGAAATCCTTGAAGCACTCTTGACCTTTGAGGAAATACAAAATTTATGGGTTTAGCCTACTAACAAAGTATTCAATTTATTTCAACCCAGTAATATATATTCATCCCTAATAATGACACCATTCTATTGGGCCCCAAACCTACTACTCTACAATTTTAGAACTCTTTTTATCTTCAAGGACAAAGATTTGTTGTCATGAAGGTAAAACAAGGATTCATCAATGGACTAAGGAGGGTTAACAACCAAATGACTAGAGTGAGTAGTCTTTGATACACTTTGAGCTCATATATTTCTAAGAGGAATTCTTAGAGATATCTTTAATAGGGTTTTAAACTCATTAAAATATGGCATGATTGCAACAATCATATACTATACCCAATACACACTTGACCCCTATATTTGTCACTAGGTGAAGACAAATTAGTTGAATAAGACCTCTTATAAAGTTGATTAAACACCTTGGACAGGCACCTATGGATGAAAAAAGTATTTTAATCCCTTTATGAATTCATTTGACATTATGTAAAAAGTGGCATGGTGCAAGCATTTATGACATAATTCTTTAATGATTTAGCTATTTGGGTTGCTTGAGATTATTCCCTAATTTATAATATTGAATCATGAACAAGTTGTAAGAATCCTAATCTACTCCTACCTATAACAAACATAGAAGTTATTATAAATGAAGAGTGTTTGATCCTTCACTAATATGGACCAATTTCTACTCCATTAGGCAATAGAGTCATGGACAATAAAAAGGAAGGAGATACATGCAATAAAATATCAACAAAACTATATTACATTTATGTACAAATCAAATATTATATCTGTAGAGGGGGGCCAACTGCTCAGGACCCCAAGTCATGGGAGGGTCTAGAAAAATAGGCTGCCCTAATCTACTTCAAGCTAAAGAATTATTTAAGATAGCTTTGATGTTTAAAGGGGTGAAAAGGAAGGACAATTGATCTACCTCTTTCCTTCTGCCAACCCAAGAGTCTCAAGAAGTCAAGTGCACAAGTTTTTGGAGCTCAAACTGCAATTTAAGCACCTCATTGCTAGAGGACTACAGTGCGGGACAGGGATGACAATGCGGTGCGCTAGCATCTCAATTGGGAACTGATGTTCGTATGGAAAAAAGTGTAAAGTATAGTCTAAACTCAAGAGGAACCTACTAACGACCTGACAAATGTGGTTTAATGAAATAATAGAAATAGAAAAGAACTAAATGACAAAATATTGAGAAAACACTAAGATTAATGTCTAACTACGAAATGACGAAGGAGGGTAAGGAAAGTGCACCTTCCTACCCATGAGTTGATATCTTCAGAGTCTTCACACAATGAGCAACCTACACACACAAGATAGAAAAATGTTGGCTATGTATAGAGGACTGTCGCAGTTAGTCCCCTGCTTTAGTGTTTCCACCTCCATGGACAACCAATATAGCAATGATAGAGAAGTATGATAAAGAGAGATATTGAAATTGAAGTACTATGCACTATGCTAAACAACAATATGCTATAAAATCAATGTGATAATGCTAAATGAATGGAAGATGGAATAATATCACCTTCAACCACGTGCACTCAAGGTAAATGGGAGAAGGAGTGAGCTCGCAAGCTTGCAAATGTTGGCGTTGCCACAACAATGAGGAGATTGAGTCCACAAAACACCAACTTGCTACTTCAATGGAGGTGAGAATGTTGTGAAAATGTTGTGAAGAGAGTGAAGAAAGAGTTTTCCAATGTCCGAATGATCAAGAAGTATGAAAGAATGAAGGAGATAGACATTTGAAGATGAAATTGGAGGCAAAGGATTCATTCGAGGTCGGTCAAGGGAGCAAAGACGTTACTCTTCATCGCCAATGGAGAATTGTAACACCTCTATGGATTCTAGAGGTAGGAATCTTGTCAAGATGACAACACGCCACACAGATCACATCCATGTGTCGCACAGACATTCGCACGCTGTGCTAGCATCCCCGACAGAATATCCTCCACTGACACTAAAAAAAACTGTCAAGTGGATTTGAAGCGAATGAAGGACATGGAATAGCATCATTGGATTTAATTCTTCTAAGGTAGGAGGTATGTAAATGTGGAATTTACAAGGGATGCAAATTCATGCCATTACAATATCCTTCACAATGGACATACTAAATAATCTACCTCAAAAATATAATAATCCATATTCAACAAAGGAGTGACCATTCAAAGCATTTATAATGCATTAAATGGTATTACACACACATTAAACCCTTATTACATTTATGCTAACAAATGTGGCAAGATGAAATATATAACCTTGATTAAAAATTTAAAATATTCCCATGAATTATTACAAACTACCATCAAGACAAACAATTGCATGTAGATGTACTTTACAAACCCTTCCTACATTTCATAAAATGTATCCCTTCATTTGTAGCTCAAACTAGTAACATTTGAAACCCTACAACCAATGTAAGGTACTTGCAAACCAAAAAATTGGCTATGTAGCCATACCTTTGCATGAAAAACTTGTATTTTATATCATTTGGTCTTTCATGCCCTAAATCCACAGAAGAAATCAAATCTAGATTGAATATCATTAATGTTATGTGTGGAACAAATTGAGATCCAATGAAATCCACTAAAATGGTGAACTAGAGCTTGCATGAAAATATTCACATCATAAACACAACCATTGCATTAAAAGCAACACAATGTTCTTCATCCTCCACCGTAAAAATCAATTTGAGTCCACATTCTTAAATGAACTAATTCTAGGAAGGAAAAAATCCCTTCTAAAGTAGTTGTAACATCAAATCTAGTTATTAATGACACTTTGGGTCATGTAGGGAGATAGGTGGGAGTGAATAATATATCCTCCATTTTGTTCTTACAAAGCTTAAATCTTGTGCTTGAGAACTTCACCATTTCTATCCTTGATGTGCTTGCCATTTTTCTTGCAACGAAATCTCTATTTATGTAATCTCCCACTTAATAGAAAAATAAAACAAAAAAAAATCTATCCCTAACACCTAGAATTGAGATAATCAGATTCATATCCCAATGGAAGGAAGAAATGGTACATAAAAATGCTTCCGACAATAATCATTGAGGGAGTTGAATGTCTAGAAAATTTAAACAAGTTACAATTGCAAGAAAGAATACACAATACAAGATATACCATAACACAAGGTTTACATAGGGACAACCCTTTGTAGAGAAAAAAATCCTCTGCAAAGCATGAACTAATTGTATTATCAACAACAAAAGTTACATTATAATCTTAGGGACATACCCTTATAATAGCATCACCAACATACAAAAATGGACCAATTTTTATGATCATTCAATTCTTGCAAATCAACCAAACAACCCATAACATACTATATTTCCAAGCATCAATAAGTAGACTAATATCAAGCCATAAAATAAGAGTGGTTTTTCAAACCATGAAACAAAATAATGAACCAAAATTCTAACACCCAAGTTGGTCTTTGTCTTTAGGCTAGTTTTAGAAGTTTCTCTTACAACTATCATAAAATTTCATATAATATATCATATCTAACTCCCTAATTTGGATGCCCCATTTTAGATTATTCATCCCTTTCAAAGACACCTTTGAAATTGTCATAATGTTGGTCAAGATTCCAATGTAACCCCCCTCTTACATGTTCTTACATGTCATAAGAATTTTTCATATGTAACCCCCATTTTACAATATCATAAAATACTTTTATACATCATAATCTGACATAAGATGCTTTTACAACCTCTAACAAACTTCCCAAAGTATTTGGCACATGGAAAAGTGCCACCTCATAGTGGGACACCTCACTCCTTGTGTGAGGATAAAATAGTGAATAAATGCAAACTAAATACAAATATTTCATAAATACAAACATAGAGAATACAAGTTTGAGACACATTTTCATAATAGATGAAAGCATTAGGAACTCTATACTAAAGACCCTATACTTGAAAATAGTATTAAAACTCCACTAGTCTTTCCACCAATCTCTAGAAGTTGAAGCCCTAATTTGTGATGTATAATATCATAAATAAGTTCAAGTATGTGAAGAATGGGGAGTAAATTTGATGTGACAAGATAAAATTTATGGTGTGGTACAAGCCACAAGATTCTATATCTGAAGGAGATAAAACCACTAATGGTGCATATGCCTTTGAACAATAGTTTAAGAGCTTTAATCCCAAGAGTTTCTATTAGAAACAAATTAGTGGTGTTGATGATGGAATATGACATAAGTTGTGGTCATCAAAAAAGAGAGCCCATGTCTGAACCCACCATCAACTCTTTTATTTTATTATACCATCAACCAGTGATGAATATTAATTAAAATGTAAATAAATTATTTGAAGTTTAAATATATGTTAGGCCACAAATATCTAGACTTTTCAAAGATATATACATAAAGTTTAATAATTTAAAAATAATTTTAATTTAATAAGTATGCAGTTATTTATTAGGATTCATCAATATAGTTTCAAATTAATTTTAATTAATCCATATTTGATGATTCATGGTTCAGATGAATTTATTTCTCATGACCATTAGATAGTTAGGTGGCTATATATTTTTTGAACTCTTTATGCATATGAATAATTAAAAAATAATTAAAAATATTTTACCACTATTTAATTAATTGATGTAACTACAATGATAATTTAAGGGGGTTGTAATGGAGTTAAAGTTATGTTCCAAGACCTATCCAAGATGGGGATGACAAGGCGATAGGGGGTGTATTTCGGGTGTGGTAGTCTAAGGGCCATTTTTTGGGGACAACAAGGGGACGATGATATATACAAAATTTTAAAATATATATATAGAGAGAGACTCAAATTTCTACAAGTTAATGAACAACAATATAACAACATCAATATAACATGGAAATGTTAAAATAATGTTGGACGTTGTCTTTAGAAGCTTGCATGCCAACCACATTCCAAAAAGAAATGATTTCTTTGAACTTCTCACACGATAACATTGTTAAAATGATGTTGGATGATATCTTTCGAAGCCTGCATATGCCAACCACATTTCGAAAAGAAATTGTTTATTTGCACTTCTCACACAATGCTACATTGTACGAGACCATGGTCAATGCATCTTGAATCTCTTTTGCAATTAAATCTAATATCACATTGAGAATTTTGAAGTTTGAGACTATTTTGAACAATGAAATAAAAAAATCAAATTATTGTTGTTAGTGTTAAGTATTATATAACTTATATCATTGACAATGAATTTCAATCATGATATATTTATTGTTTGTTATGCTACAATTGTTGTTGTCATTGTTGTCATGATATATTTATTATTGTTGTTATAATGTTGTCATAAATTATTGTCATGACACATTGCACATCTTTTTTATGTTGTGAACGATTTTTTTTTTTATTATAAAAAAAGTCCTAAAGTTCAAGGATGCTTAGTCATCCTCAAGATGGTTGAAGGACATTTGAGATGTGCCAAGCCACCTCGAGGATGACCAGGCACCTCCTAACTATTTTTGGCCATCCCCTAAAATAGGGACACATTTTTTAGACATTTCTAGAATTTACTTGTTAGAAGGGATGATCAAGGGACATCCCCTACTGGACAAAGATGGGGATTTGAGGGGCAAGGACCTATCTCCTTGTAACACAAGATAACAAAATTCCCTTATCACAAATTTAATAATCATTTGCACGTGAAGCTTTC
This sequence comes from Sequoia sempervirens, assembly GCA_007258455.2. Taxonomy (NCBI): domain Eukaryota; kingdom Viridiplantae; phylum Streptophyta; class Pinopsida; order Cupressales; family Cupressaceae; genus Sequoia; species Sequoia sempervirens. The sequence continues at coordinate 11,663 of VDFB02027655.1, read as the reverse complement.
AATACACTAAATTTGACAACTACCCATACATCAAACCTTCATTAGCCCAATTAAACTTTAAAAATAATATACTATTAATAAATAATATACAAATATAGTATTTAAATATGCAAAAATGTTTGCCCATTTAAATTTGTGTCTAGCGATGGGGAGCAAGGAGTTTCACACCATATATCAAGTTTAAATCGCACTAGGTAGGGGCTTCCTTCTACTAGCCATGCAAACACATGGAGGTAAACGGTGGCATGGCAATGCATGGACCACTGTTGAGACTTATGTTTCACTATGGAGGCATCCTAAGATAAGGTTGAGTGTAATCATATTAAAGAACTAAGTCAACCCCCTACCCCTAACTCTAGTTGGTGCAAAATTTCCTTACAATTTACTCCAAAGTTTTAGTCAATAGAGTTGCACTCAAAAGACAATGCCATAAGATTCTCAAAATAAAGATGTTTGTATCCTCACCATGATATGTAAAGATGTTCCAAGTGATGATTCTTAGACTTCTATTCTAACTTCTAAATTGAATACATTTTATAAAGTAAATATGCTAGTAGAGAAAAAATTCCCACCTAAATAATCCCACTTCCCCATAAATATATAAATAAAATAAATATATTTATTATGACCGAAACCCTAATGTGGAGACTAATTTGGCAGAAGAGAAGTCGTTCTTTGCGGCAGTTTTTAATGGCAACCAAGGCTTAAATTTGACGGTCTACCTTGCCTGTCAACAAATTTTTTAATGACAGTTATCCATTCAAAGGTGCCCTTAAAACATTATGATATACCTTAGTGTAAGTAAAATTATATATAAAACAAATATATATATATTTATAATTATATATAAATTTTGACAGTCTATCCAAAATCTCTCCTTTCATCTGATACAATCTTCTTAAAATTTTGATTGTATTTTACGGCAAAAATCTCTAAATACGGTCATACGGCCATCAAATTTAAGTCCAGCTGGCAACGATACTCTCCCAAATTCGTTTTCACCTGGTCCTGATCCTGTGTTGCTGGCAAGTGCGTTTTTGAAGTTGCAGTCTTTTCCGACGGGCTTTTGTTTTGCTCGGGCAACGGTTAGGCTTTCTTGACTCGGATCCCTCTTCACTGAGGATGCTCTCTATTCTTCTAGGTTTAAGCAGACATCCCTTCCGACCACCCTGCTTCTGTCAAAAATTGCCCGCCGTATGTTTAAGGGGTTTCGAGAAGAGATTTCCACTATTGCGGGTGGGTTCGGCCGTTCTCCTTTCCCGGTGTTTAAAGCTTACAGTATGTCTGCCATGGTTGTGATTCTAGTTCCCTGCTCATAGGAGATCCCCTGCTTGTCTTGGGGCTGAATTTTCGGACTGAAGAAGAATAGCACATACAGGAGGAGTTAATCTACAAGTACAATAATTTGTGGTCAAGTTTAGAAGATCTCCAACATCGGTTTAAAATAATTGGAAACCCTTCTTGTTGAAATCCATTTATACCTGATTTTAGGGACCTTTCATTATCTTTTGTGAGTTGCGTGCGGACAGGTCGTCAATCTTGTGTAAGGATTCTTGGTTCTGTTTGTAGGGCCGCCTTGCTGATAAGGTTTGTTTACCTGCATTTACTTTCTTTTTTATTCCTTTTTAGTGCTTCCAATTTTGGTTCGACTACCTAACTTACCTTCGTAGTTTTGGATGAATTACAATCTGAAGGCTATCGGAAATACTCTGGGTATCTTTGTTTTTATTTCTCCAGAGACTGATAGCCTCTCTCATCCCACCTTTGCCCAAATTTTGATTAAGCCGGACTTGTTGAAGGATTTATCGGCAACTCCAAATTTCCAAGTGCAAGATCGCATTTGAACCTAACCTCTGGACCAGGACAAGTTGGTATTTCGTGTCATTCTTGTTACGATCTTGGGCATTAGGCAGATTATTTCCCGAAAGCAAAACGTGGAGTTCCTGGACCGACCTCTTGACGGTAGGGTGCTAAGATCCATCATTTTAGGGTTTTGGGTCCAGTCCTCAAGGTTTTTCTGATTGTAAGTTTGCTGCAGAGCCTATTAAGGTGGTTCTTCTCAAGCTCTAGCTGCTGGGAGATGCTTGTAGCCTTTGCCAATCAGCGTTCTATTGTTCCCACAGTTTACCCTAGTGATGTCATTCCTTTAACTTCACCCCTTGATGTTCCTTCGGAATGTAAGGCTTTCGTTGTGCCTGAGAATGGTTCATCTCTGGTTCTAAGGGATAGGATGTGTATAAATCCCTTGAGAATCAATGCTTATTTGACTCCCTAAGCGATTCCTTCAGTTGACATTCCTCATACTAAACTGCCTGTAAATTTTGTCTCGTTGAAGAATGATTGTGTACTTATTTGTAAAGTTATGCTTTAGACTTGTTTCTAGGCCTATTTAGGTGTGATATTGGAAATGTTATTCTTACATTTAGTATAACTCAACTTTGTTCAATGTGAAAATGCTCTTTGAATAGAAAGATTCAAAAGATTATGAAAAAATCAATTAGAAAGAGTCTAAATATTTTTTATATTTAATATTAAAAAAAAAAAAAAGTTTTCTAAATCATAAAATTTAAATAAAAATAGAACAAATTTATAAATGTCTTATGGAAATAAAGGTATTGAAGAAAGAAACCACACTGAAAAAACACAAAGATCAAGTCAGATATGTTAGCATATATTTGATGCTTGTTTTCCTTGCTAATTTATTATTAGGCGCAACACCTTTTGATCATGCAACAAGATAATTTTATATTTCCGTTATTTATCATAGATGATATAATTTTTCTTGCCCTTTGAAAAGCTATCTTTCTTTATTTGGCACCTAAACCTAATGCATTATTTGTTAATGCTAAAGTAACTAGGGTTGGATTGAACGATGATACCACTTAGAAATAAACCCCCCAAAAATATTTTAATTCTATTTCATGAGGTATGAGATTTAAAAATCCGGAAAATGTTATTTTCTTAGTTCAATATTTTGATAATATTTGCAAGTGGCTAGAACAATTTGCACTTATAGGAAATTTTACATGAGACATCACATCTTAGAACATGATTGCTTGGGTCCCTCATGGGTGCAACTAGTTGCAATATAGAATTTAACCAAGGGCTTTTTTGTTTTCTAATTTACAAAATCTAACCATGTGGATGTCATCCTTACACATAACCCTTGTTATGTTTGAAACTCATTAGTAGTTCTTTTCCTTAGACTAGAAGGATTGTTGTGTTTGACCACTAGGCCCTTAAGGTGCTAATTTGGATTGATTTTCTTACCCTTATTTTGACTTGTTGGTATTTTCTAGACCATATTGCCTTGTCACTTGGGAGGGTGGGTAAGTTCTATTCAACCCAATCACAACACATGATCTTCATTGAAATAGGCCTTACAACTTTAAGACGAGATTGGATTCTTGTCTTTCACCATTGAATTATTTTTTTGTGTTTTTAGAGATAGTTGAGGGGTTCTGGACTCCAATTTTGAGCAATATCTTTGCAAGTGCCCATATTTGTGGCACACTCGATATTGAGAAGGTAGTACTTCATAATTTATTTGTTGAATCCAATTCATACTATCTATTCTAATTTCCAAAGAATTTAGGAGAGGATTATATAAATTAATTTTACCACAAAGACGGGAAAAAGTAGCTACCTTTCGATCCACAATATGTTGAGAGAATCCCAAGGGTTTACCTATAACCATTGCTATTGATCAAAGAATTTATAACCTTCATAATTCAATCAAAAGCTTAGGAAGATGAATCTAAAATAGTATCTTAGTTGGAAGTTCCTCCATTAGGTCAAACCCAACACACCACTTGGTTTGATAAATAAACGTGCCTACTTATGGAAATAAGGCCCCCCCTAGAACACCATGTTTCAATCTATCATTTTGTAAAAACCACAAAAAAAGTATCCATTCACAACTAAAATTATCTCTATGTTTCCCTTCAAGCTACAATTCCTTTAGCCCTTGAATTCAACAAATGGTAAAGAAATGCAAATCCCATTAATTGTAGATCAATGCATGCTTTGATAAATATAGGACATCCTCTACAAAATATTCCATATTAATCACCAAAGAAAATCAATCTTTTCTCTTCTCGAGGCAACCACTAAAACTTGGTTAATTAATTATTCTTTGCTCAAATATGGAGTCTTTCGTTGCATGTAGGAGAAAATGAATTGTCTTTTCATGCCGCAAGGAGGAGGAATAATCTACAATAAGAACTAATTTAAAAGAGAGGTTTGGGGGGTTCCTCAAACCCCATCAATCACCATGCAGGTCACCACCTTAAACTAGAACCATTATAGGAGAAAACACAAACAAAAAACCCAAAAAAAGAAGAAGTAATAACACTTAATCAAAGCTCCAAACCACAATACACAACACTTAGCAAGCACAAAAGAAGATAATTGACCCAAAATGTAGGCCTGGAGCTTCACCAAGTCATAAAGATTATGGCCACATCACAACCCTCCTCACTCGTGTACTCAATCCTTATGAAATTTAATATTGTTTACTAGTATTTAAGTCATTTATTAACATTTATTTTACATCTCTTATCTCTCAAACATTTTCTTGCCTTAATACATTCCCAAATATATCATTAACATTTAGAGAAAAACACTTCAATTAATATAATAAAAAATATAAATCTAGAGTAATTGAAAAATGTTCATATAACTTCATATGACTAGGAACACATTTTAGATATAAAAGTTGTTGGTCAATATCACTAGTGAGCCTTTTTGTGAATGGTTTTGTTCAAATATTAAAGGATGTTAGGGGAGAGGGTCTAGTAGTTGCCTACCCTAGCTTCGTACACCCTAAGCTACTAAATGGCACATCAAATTTTCACATTTTTTTGTAGGTTTCTTTGTATGTGACTTAACAACTAAAGACTATTGTTTCAACTTTTGGGTAGCTTCAACAATTATGGAAGGAGTCAATATGTGTACAAAGGTCTAAAAGTGTTAATTCAAAGGTGTTGACCAATACCCACACATAGACGCCCTAGTAATCATGCACTATGACCACCAAAAAAGTTGCACAACTCCTCCAATTAATATTTCAAATTGTGCATGTATATTTAGTTACAAAAATAAATAAAAAATAGTATGTAATGGCTCATCCTGTAATCATGGTAATTATCCAGAAGCTAAAACAATTAAGTTCTTAAGTCACATATGAAGAAATCCAAAAAAAAACATAAAAATCCGATGTACCATTTAGAAGTTTAAAGTGTATGAAGTTAAGGTGGGTAGCTACTTGACCCTCTTTTTCTTATATTGCAATTGCATAGACATAATAATCTACACACAAATGTATGAAAGGTCAATTAGGGGAGAGGGGTCCAGTCCACCTGTTATGCACTTAATTTTTTAAATTTTTTTTTACAATAATCATTATATAAAAATTAAGAGTTTTGTAGAGTATTTCATATGTAATTTATTTTCTCCTTGTCAATCTATATAAAAATAAATTACATATGAAATACTCTACAAAACTCTTAATTTTTATATAATGATTATTGTAAAAAAATTAATTAAAAAATTAAGTGCATAACAGGTGGACTGGACCCCTCTCCCCTAATTGACCTTTCCTCCTCGCGTACGACTTTTTATGATAATAATTTTAGATTCTCGAATTAAGTGGGGAGTGGGTGAAACATTCAAATCGCTATGCCCCATTAATTCATACATTAGGCTAGATAGGTAATAAACAAAAGAAAATTCCACGATTGAAATTTCGAAAAAGAACCGCCTAACTTCACCAATATGACAGAATGACAAATAGGTACAACTCACCTTGTCGTATTTTTTCATTATTTTTGAGAAAGCCAACAAGTTGAGCGAACTGCAGCACGTAGAGATCAATGTCAGAAAATACAGTAACTGCACGTCATACATAATAAACAATGGAAATTTGTTACCTGTAACTTTTGACGAGGGTCAACTTCTCATAAAATTCAATGCAGGCAGTGCGGACCATTTCGTTGCCTCTCCTGAGATCTCTTCCGCTCAATGTCCTGTTCTCCGGATTGTTGAGGATGTTTCTTATGGTAGACCGCGGGGTGTCTGGTGTAATCCTTATTTGTACATCTTTCATAATCTCAATGGGATGTGGTTTATTGTTAATTCTCCGCTTGTTTCGGATCTGCCTCTCAGCTGGGGCTGCTCTCGCTGCGGGAGGTTCGAACCCGAGACCGGTCATTTCAATTTCGTTATCTGTTTTTGATTCTGCTTTGGCGTGCGTGCTTTCAGTTTCGACTGTACCGTCGGCGTTGATTACTTCTTCATTTATCTCTTCCATATATGCAGGCCCTGCAAAGACAGGAAAAGATTGAAATGCAGATTATACGTACAAGGATATTGAGGCAATTTATAATCTGAAGTTCGCTCAAATAAAACTTCATATCGGTAATCCTGGGGTTGGAATAGAGCTAAGTTAGCTTAAGTAAAATTGTATTTGAAAGTGTAAAAAGTGATGAATTCAAGCCGCAATTCATGGAGCTTTTATAATACAGATTGTGAGTTGATAGTGATTTTTTCCTCTTTAATCTTGATGAAGAATTACAAAATATTTAAAGAAGAGAGTTATTAAGATTGGCTTCTTCATTGAATTCTAAGAGATGAAACAGTTTCTTCCACAATGTTACTGTATTATCATCCACCTTAAATAATAATAATAGAATTTTTCCAATTAAGATTGCGAACCATTTTGATGATCCATAATAATTTTATAATTCATCCACACCAAAATAGATAAATAATTATTCTATTTTTACTTTCAAAATTTATCTTCAAACCCTAGAAAGCATGTCTGACTGAATTCAGCTCAAAATATAGTAGATTAGAACTGTAACTATCTATGTAAATAAGATCGATACCAGAATATTTTCCAGAGTTTGGAGGTGCTTTTCCCTCGATATCAGTGGTCGTAAAACATTGATCAGGTTTATTGCGCACAATGGCTCTGAAGGCAAGCAGAGATGACATTTGTTTATCCAGCTCAGCCGCTTCATTCACAAGCTCTTCAACTCTGCTATGATAAAATGAATTTACTTTGTTAAGCTCCTCGTCTAATCTATTGAAGAAAACCACATCATATTCCCCCCTTTCCTCCGCAGCCATTAAAAACATCGTTTCATACGAATCCATCCCGTCCTGTTTGTTACTTGTCACCTGCAAATAACAAACAAAATCTTTAGATAAGAATTCAAGGCGTACCTAAATTGAAGTAATGTGCTAAAAACTTTTTACCAGAATGGTTTCTTCTTTGTTAGGGGAATGAGTACGGTTGCTATCTCGTCTCAAGAGACCGCTGAATGCTCTGAAAGACATGGCCTTTTTTATCCCTCCGAGGGGAGAATTAATGGCTTTGAGAGAAGGTTTTGGCCTTGCTTTGTAGCGCTGGATAACTTTTATGACACTCTTGAGAAAGTTGTAGTCCATATAAGCTTCCTGCCATTCAGGTACCATTTGTGCCACAAACTCCTTGCCAAACTTCATTGAACAATAATGAAATCTTCTGAGATTTTTCTTTGCATTTATCTCAGAAAACAAACCGAAAATGCAAGAACAGTCCAGAGATTTTGTTTCTGCCTAGAAAATTCATATAATCGAAGAGTTTTAACTACTCGAGATCCATAAACATGTCACAGATTTAGGACCAAGCTTTATTCCATGCCCTTGACTGTTACAAAGCTGAGGCAGCCCTCGTTGTCTATCCAATGCCCTTGAAATAAAAATGAGTCAATGCTGTCCTTAGAAAATGAATACGCCCTTTATGGGCGCTGGCTATCCAGCCCCAAAAATGCACCCAGCATGGATGCATAGGTATGGATGCTACCTATCTTATTTCTATGGCTGTCCGTATTTTTCTACCTCCGTATTTTTCTGCCTCCGTAGTTAGTGGTAACTGTGCATTGTACGTCCATTTTATTAGTGGCAATCTACGCATACTTTACTTTCCCGTGCGTTATTTTTTTTAATCTTTTTTATCTTCTTTAAATTTCATATTGATTGATTAATAATTAAGATTAAGCTAATGTTAATTTTTAAATAATTGTTTTTTAATAATGTTTTAGATATTATTTTGTATATAAGAAATAAAAAAAAATTAATATAAATTGTATAAATATTTTCATCATTTTATTTATTATATTTGATTTACATAAATTTTAATGTTTTAAATTATTTTATTTTATTTAAAAATTATTTTTATTTATTTAATTTTTGTTTATTTTATATTTCTTTAAAGAACTATTTTTTATTTATTTTATTTTATCTATTTTTTAGCTTTAGTACTTAGATGAATGTTAAATCTAAGATATACATTTATAGAAATAATTAATTATATTTATATAATGTCAATTTATTTTTAATATTTTATATAATGCAAATTTATTTTTCAAAATATTATATATATATTTATTTTTTTTGATCCGTAAGGTGGTATTTTTATAGATATTAAAGAAATTTACAGTCATCTGCTAAGCAGGAAATATATCTAAGAAAACCATCAGACAGCCAAAAAGGAGCTAACGAGGATAAACAACTCCATACAGTCCCAAAACAGGAAAGAGAAACGAAACGGAGGAAAAGAAACATAGGCCAAACCTCCACAAAAGCCAAAAAAAACCATAGCTCAAGTTCGAAGATACAGAGAATAATAAGTCGAGAGCTAGCAGAAACCAGACGAGCAACAACAAATACCCCACGAATTCACCAGAAACCGTTTACCTCTACAAAACAAATGAAACCTTCCAACCATTCTGTTCCATCCACCGGCACTATCTTCAATTTTCGCTTCAGAAAATCCACCGCCACATCTGCAAGCTTTCGGTGCCTTGATAATGCGGGCCCTTTGAGATCCAGGAGAAAAGGATAAACTTTGACAGCTTCATCAGGCTCCCATAGAGAAGCTAGGTCTACAGGACGCGGAATACCCTTACCAATAAAAGCCGCCTTCAAAGTCGTTTCAAGGCTGCCAAGCAAGTCATCTCGGAACAGACGCACCATCAATTCCATGGCTATGGTCTTCGGGGTATCAAGATCCAGGAGCACGGCAAGAAATCGGGATGAAATGTGAGCATTGTCGCGGGCGAATTCATTCCTTTCTAAGTGTCCTTTGCCAAGGACCATCTTCACAGCAGCAACCGACGCCGGATCATCCAAGAGCAAGATGCGCTTTAACCGTTGATCCATGACCTCACGAAAGGCAATTTGCCTCTCCTTAGCCACTAATGAAACTGGAGTATCGACGCCGAAGGATTCCAGACCTTCCGCCGAGATGAGAATGGTAAACTTCGGCTTCGACTGTCTATCCATTAGCAAGAATTTGCCAGTCGCACCCTGCAACAAAAACACAAAAGGCAAAACCAAAAGCAGAACCCATGCTTAAGAAAGGACTTCATTAGCTTAATAAAAAACCCCGAATAATGATCAGTCAGACTTCGCATACGGAACAAAATTATGGTGAAGCAAAACTGTCCTTGGCATGAGTAGAAATACAGCCACCGTCCATCCAACTTAGAACCATAATCAATGCAATTAATGGTAATTCCCACTCGGCACGTTCGCGAACAGTTCAAGGATAGTCGAGCCCGACGTGTCACACTGGCGGCGCCATGAGAACTGAGCCCAACATGCCACTAATCCAACTCCAGAAGTTTCGAACTTAATAGACAGCCGATAAACTAAGCGAGGAACATCCGCATTCCGCCAATTTTAGAAGGTTTGATGTGACTAGAACAAATCAAAGCCGAATACTACCTGTCCGACCCGTCCGCCACCTCACGTCCACCCTAGACACCCAATGCCTATGAGAGGGGTGAGGGGGAGCCCACCCATCCACCCACCAAAATATTATATTTATTATATATTATATTTATATTAAAAAATTACCAAATAGAATATAATGTAATATATAATCAATATAAAATATATATTATTACATATTTTATTTAATAATAAAAATTAAGAAATATAAATATAAAATTATTTTAATTAATAATTAATAATTTTTATATAATACAAGTTAATTTAACATATAAATATAATGCAACACATAATTATTATGTAATATATATATATATATATATATATATATATTATAGTAGCATTATATATAATATTATATAATAAAATTTGAGAGGCAAAATATTAATTTAAGAAATTTAAAACATAATTGTTAAAAATGATGGAAAATATAATTGCATTTATATATTTTTAAAAATATCATTTATATTTAAAAAAATTAAATGTATTTACCATATGTTATATTTATGTAATGCCAAATTATTTTTTAATATTTTACATAATATAAATTAAATTTTTAAAATAATATTATTATTATATTTTATATATATTTTATATAATTATATATGTATAAAAATTATAATAGTATTATATATAATAGTATATAATAAAATTTGAGAGGGAAATATTAATTTAAGAAATTTAAAACATATATGATGGCATTTATATTTTTAAAAAATAGTATTTATATTTAAAAAAATTTAAAGATATTTATTATATGTTATATTTAAATAATGTCAAATTATTTTTTAATGTTTTATATAATGTAAATTAAATTTTTAAAATATTATTATTATATTTATTATATATTATATTTTAGATTACAAATTATTGAATAAAAATATATATTATTAAATATTATAGTTTATATTAAAATTATTGAATACAAATATAAAATTATTATAATTAATAAATAATATATTTTTATATAATACAAATTAAATTAATATATAAATATAATGCAATACATAATAATACATATAGTAATTATATATTGCATTATATTTATATATTAATTTAATTTGTATTATATAAAAATATATTATGTATTTTATCTAAAATTAGTTCTTAGATAATAATTACTATATGTATTATTCATGGATGATACATGGATGTTGGATGCATCTAATTAGTTCAAAGGTAAATGTTAAAACTAAGATATCCTATTTATCTAAAAATAGGTTATAGAGGTATGTGTATCAGTTTAAATATCTATTATATTTATTTCACATTAAGCATAGATAGTACATGCATTCTATTATACATATATCTTTATAATCTAAAGCATTATAGAGAACAAATATATCTTTCATTTCTAATATTTTCTTATATCACCTTTTAAATAAATAAATAAAATTCTTTAAATCTATAATCTAGTATAATTCTAATTTATAATTATTCCATGATACATTTCTAAAATTATGAAATTATACATAATAATTTTAGTCTAGTAGTATAATGTGAGAATTAGTTGTACTCTGATGTTGAATAACCTCTTGTAGAAATAATACTCTAATAATGTGAAATAGTATGTTGAATGTTATACTTAGGTTATTAGACTTTGCATGATGAGAATGTCTCACATTAGGTATTATCTCTACAATTTAAAATAGGTAGGTTAAATAAATAAAAATAACTCTGTAAATAAAGTAAAATAATTTAAAAGGTTAAAATTTATGTATTCCATATAATAAATTGTTTTTTAATTTATAATAGTAATATATTAAACTTTAATTATAATAGCAATATAAAACTATTATAATTAGATTTATAAAGTAAAAGGATAAATTCAATTGAATATTCCTACATTATTATTTTGAATGGTATGAAAATTATAATATAGT
>VDFB02027653.1:0-18507 GCA_007258455.2 Sequoia sempervirens | reverse complement strand
AAAAATGGAAATAAAAGCAATAAAACAAATAAAAGAAGAAAAAGACAGAGTGAGCCAATAGGAATTGAGAGTTGGGAAAAAGCTTGTTTTAAAGAATTGATTTTTCTTTTAATCTGGGATTTTTGGAGAGCTTTGAAAAGATGGGCAATATATTTTTATTTAATTATGAATTCTAGAGAAGTTATCACACACACACAGAAGAACAGAAAGCTGAAGTGCTCCAGAGATTGTTGAGTTCGTTCTGGACTACGGATTGAAATCGGATTCGAGGGCATCTTCAAGTTTGCATTGGACTCCAGGTTCCTCTCATAGTTTTCCTCGTACTTTTCTATTCTCTGTTTGTTCTGAAAAGAAAAATAGATCTTTTAAAAAAAAAAAAATTGTGAACATAGAGAACTTCTGTTGAAAACTGAAACTAGAGCAAATCATTAGATTAGAAAACAAAGAAAATCATAGAAATTATACTATTTAAATTTTGTCAAAACCAAAAACCCCAATCTTCTGAAACATTTAATTTATTAATGATAGGATTGTAGAAAAGATGATTTAGTATTGAAAAAAATAAATTTTATTTAGAATAATTCTTGGTGAATATAGAAAACCTTCATTGGAAAATTTATTGATTTCTGGTAAACAAATCGATAGGAAAAAGATCCTTTTTGTGTTTAAACAAATTTGAAATTTGATTTTTATAATTATCTTTAATGAAAATTTTGAATATGTGATGAATCTGTATTTTATACAGAAAATCAAATTGTCTGTGTTTATATAATTTTACCTATATAACTGTATATGTATTTATTGAAATATATATATATATATATATGATATGTATATATACAAGAAAATATTGTGTATATGTATACATATACATATATACCTTGTATTCATTTTATAGTTTAAAGATATTAATAATGTTTTTTTTTTTGAAGAAAACGAAAATCGAATTCTTGAAATCCGTGAGTGGCCCGTGTTAAAGAAATATTTTGTCTCGTGGTTCATATAAAAATAAAATAAAATAAAATCAAAATAAAACAAAAATAAAAAATAAAATAAATTTTATTAAACAACCCCGAGGCTCAAGATCGACCCCCTCACGCGGAAGTACCCTCGCCTTCCGACGGGATCAGCGATACCTTTATGATCACAAGAAATTCCGGATCATTGGCCAGCGGCATTCTTTGATCACGCCCTTGGGATCAGCACAAGGGCAGGCCTTAATGGCCGCGCCTGGAAAAAAAATAAAGTTGTATTTTATTTTTTTTATTTTTATATGTTAAACTTTGATAATTGTGTTAAATTTAAATTGTTAAATTTTAATATTGTTATTATCAATATATATATATATATATATATCTTTTATTTTATTTTTTTTGTTTTATTTATTTGGATGAATAGTTAGGTTAATAAATATAATAATTATAGTTAATTTGTTTAATTTAGTGTATAATAGCAATTATGATTTATTTGATTATTAAATATAATAATTGTAAATTATTCATAAAAGAAATTTTGATTATTTTATTTTGCTTGTTATAACGTAAATTCTTTTATTGTATTATAGTTAAAGGTCAATTCGTATTGTTGAATAAATAAAAGGTATTATTGTTATGGGTTGAACGAATTATTTAAACTGGTATTTGTTTTAATTGCGGAAATTATTATTATTGTGCGAAATGTAATGAGGGTTATTTTTATATAATTAAACCTTGGTTTTTTTTAGCACTTGGATGTAATAGGAATGTTTTATGAAATTTAGTAAATTGGGATTTTGATTATGCAATCGAGTGAGTCATTTTCCTTAACTGTGAAATCATGCAGTCTTGTTATTGTCTTCTTTTCTTTATGATTGTAAGTTTCACTCGTAATGTTGGAACCTGTTGTCAAGTGTGAAAACCTTGTTCCAGAGGCTTGTGGTTTTAGAGTGTTATTCTCCTCTTGTGTATGCATTTGAGCGTTATTGGCTTTATGTTGGAAGGGTTGAATGGATTGGTAAGACTTTTGACTTCGAGTAATCGCGAGAGGGTTAATGCCTCGTGTGTTTAGATTGTTTTATGTTGTATTGATGTTAGCTCAACCCTTGCCTGTTTTGGAGTTATGTTAAGGGTCATAGGGAGAGTGGCTCTTCGTGGGCGCCAGCGCCTCAGGTAAGAGGAAGTGCCAGGGGAACCCACGCAAGAGTAGTTAAACAAGTGATAACTTAAAAATAGATTTTAGGGGGATGGGTAGTAAAACATACAAGATAAAGAAAAATGGATTCCTCGTCTATGCATTAGGGCTACCGTAGACTAGTGATAGAATGAGTAGGCCGTGGTCGGCAAAGTCGTAGTCTCGTCTTCATGAGATATTATCGGCTCCGCATCAGCTACCCTATGGTGCCGGCGCCTCAGTAGGAGGAAGGGCTAGGTGATCCATAGATGGGTACCGGCGCCTCGGTTAGGAGGAAGTGCCAGGGGATCCCATAAGAGCTATGCGATGACACTCTCCACTAGACATCCTTGTTGTCCTTGTTTCTTGTTGCCTCTGGATATTGTTATTTTTATGTTGTTCTGATTATAGGGTTAGGGAATCCATAGGTGGGTGCCGACGCCTCAGTTGGAGGAAGAGCCAGGGGATCCCATGAGAGTTATGTGATGACCCGCCCTACGTGACACCTGTCTGACTTGTTCTTGTTGCCTTTTGGAATGGTGTATTGAATAGTTGATTCAAAGTTATTATGGAATCGTATTTCTTTATATTGGTTCTGATTGATTTGGAAATGTATTTTGGGTGTTGGTTCGGTTCTTCTGGATGCTATCTCTTTATGATGTTTCTTTGAATTCTTGTGGTTCTGTTTCATGATTTTTAATTGATTGAACGTCATGTTATTGCGATGAGTCTCTTGGTTCCTACTTGTTATGTGATTTGAGTACGTCAATGGTTGTGCATTGCATCCTTGAGTTGTATTTGTTTTGTATCATGTTGTTGTTAGGTCGGTTGACATTCATGGTGGGTTCCTTTCGTCACCTAGAGCCGCAGGGGGTAGGTTATACAGTAATTCCACATGGTTGGTGGGGCGATGCTCCAGCACTGTGGGTTCCCCATCAGCGTCTTGTCTTCTCAGCATTCCGCAGTGGAGTTGTACTAGTGATCACTTGTATTTCATAATTCATTGTACTTGTATCATTCCCATGTTGGGAAACTCATTGTAATTCATTTATCAAGAGATTGTAATGTAACAGTAAAACGATGATGTAATAGTTAGGATCAATTGTATCTCTTTTAAGAGATTTATCAGGGATGTAATTATGCGATGTCTATCTTACTCGCATCATGCTTATCGAATGTATCATTGTATATGGTTATCATGAATTAAATGGTTATGTTATATTCTTTATCTGTTCTTATGTTTTGTTGTTGCGATGTAACCTCGCGTGCCCCAGAGAACCAAGTGTGTTAATGTGATGTAATGTGCTATGTGAATTATGGTTAAGTGTTGTTACATGTTTAATTTAATTATTTAAAATAAAAAAAAATTATTTGCAGTGTGTGTGTTCTCTGGGATTTGCAAGGTGGGCATTACAACTTGGTATCAGAGCCTAGGTTCATACACTGGGCACTATGTGTGCTCACTATGTAACCTTGCGTTTGTCCCTAGAGTCTAGAGTTTCATTTGTTTTGTTGTGTTTGTTGTGAACCTAAGTTTCTTCCATTAGTCGGTCTCAGGGCAATGGTGCAGGAAACTGGTGGAAAGGATAGGACCCTCGGTGTAGTGCGCAATGCACCGATATCCTTCCTATCAGGGATGCACTATGAACCCTTGTGTCATTGTGTGATGTGGTTTCCAGTGTTGTGAGTTATGAGTGTGGTTTGTGGCATGTTCTTTATGAGGTTGTGTGTGCTTATTCTTATCTATTTAATGGCTTCCTGGAGTAAGCCATATCCTTGGGGGGGAGGATGTAATACCCCCATATTATTAATACTTTTTAATATTATTTGTTACTCTTACGTGTGAGCTTGATTCTATTCTCTATTGGTGATTAGTTCACCGTCTTGGTGTGGGTGGATGCCTCCCGTATTAGGGAACTTTATTTCCTTCTGGATACCGGCTTCCAGGAGTAAGCCAATTTTATGAGGTGGAGGATGTAATACCCCTCCTCTTACTGGTAGGATCTAGTATTTTTCAATGCGGTTGTTTGCTTCTTGTGACGATGATGATACTGTTATTGTTGATATGGTTAGTTAGATGCTAGTTGATGCTGTTATTTCATTTTGGACATGATTACCTTATATGACATGATGGTTGATTATATCAGTTGATTTTCTGAATTATGATATGATGTAGTGTTTTAATTTAATATGTTGTGAGATGATTATTAGTTAGAAATGTAATTCATGGATTATGTTATAATTGTTAGAATAGGTGTGACGAAGGACAATATAGCATCACTCATTCGCGAGTGCCCTGTTATGTTGCGATTCCTTCTCACAATGTAGTATCTTGATTTAATGCTTTGATATATATGTATATATGCACATGTACACAACTTCGTTTGTATGCAGGATTGTAGGTATAAGTCTCGATTCCACCTGCTTCAGCAGGACAGGGCGAGCACCAAATAACCCAACGGATAAATGTTGATACAGAGGTGACAATGAAGTCCTTCCATTCCATGATGTCAGGTCGTCTCATTGTTTGGTATGGTTGTTGATTTTGTGTATTGTCGTCTTTGTCTGTTGTGTTTGTGTTTTGTCTTATTTTATGTGGGCATTGATAATTATGATTTATCTTAATGATTGAAATAGATTATTTATTTTAATGCTGGATTATATTGTAATTAAATATTTAATTATTTTAATTATTTTTGAAAATCTGATATTGCAATTTAATTATTAATTAGATATTAAATATGCTTAATTATTTTAATTAATTAAATTGGTGGTGGATAATTATGTGAATAATTTAATTAAAATAAATATGTAATGTGAGGTGCAAGAAAAGTTGAAAAAATAGGAATTAAAGCAATAAAATAAATAAAAGAATTAAAAAGACAGTGTGAGCCAATAAGAATTAAGAGTTGGGAAAAAACTTGTTTTAAAGAATTGATTTTTCTTTTAATCTGAGATTTTTGGAGAGCTTTGGGGAGATGAGGAATATATTTTATTTAATCATGAATTTTTGAGAAGCACACACACACACAGAAGAACAGAAAGCTGAAGTGCTCCAGGGATTGTTGAGTTCGTTCTGGACTACGGATTGGAATCGGATTCGAGGGCATCTTCAAATTTGCATTGGACTCCGGGGTTCTCATATGTTTTTCCTCCTTGGTTTCTATTCTCATTTGGTGCAAAAGAAAAATAGATCTTTTAAAAAATAATTTTGTGAACATAGAACTACATTTGAAACTAGAAACAAATCATTAGATTAATAAAGAAAATCATAGAAATTATACTATTTAAATTTGTCAAAACCAAAATACAATCTTAAAACATTAAATTTGTAATGATGGGATTGTAGAAAAGATGGTTTAGTATTGAAAAAAATAAATTTATTTTAGAATAATTCTTGTGAATATAGAAACCTTCATTGGAAAATTTATTGATTTAAGTAGAAACAAATGGATGAGGAAAAGATCCTTTTTGTGTTTAAACAAAATTTGAAATTTGATTTTATAGTGTATCTTTAATGAAAATTTGAATATGTGATGAATCTGTATTTTATCGGAGAAAATCAAATTAATAAATGTTTATATAATTTTACCTATATATAACGTATGCGTATTTATTGAAATATATATATATATGATATGTATATATCTGAGGAAAATATCATGTATGTGTATACATGCTCACATATATACCTTGTATTGTTTTATAGTTTAAAGATATTAATAAATGTTGTTTTTGAAGAAAAGCAATCGAATTCTTAAAAATCAGGTGCATTACCTGATAAATATTTATTTAGGTTCATATAAAATAAAATAAAATAAAATCAAAATAAAAAAATATA
Organism: Sequoia sempervirens; assembly: GCA_007258455.2. Taxonomy (NCBI): domain Eukaryota; kingdom Viridiplantae; phylum Streptophyta; class Pinopsida; order Cupressales; family Cupressaceae; genus Sequoia; species Sequoia sempervirens. The sequence continues at coordinate 12,518 of VDFB02027653.1, read as the reverse complement.
TATATATATCATCAAAATTTGTGGGGCCGAACCACAGGCTAGGCATTGACAAACAGGAAGTACCCCGCTGTCCTCCTGGTGCTTGAGTCCCTAAGGTTGTCCACCGTGATCAGTATCTTGAGTCCTTGGGAGGACTACTTGTGAAGGCGGAAGGCAACAATGGCACTTTGGAAAAAATAAGTTGTATTTTGGCACTTATGCCTATTTAAACGATGTTGTAATTTAATTGTAAATTTAATATTTATTATCAAAATATATATATATATCTTTATTATTATTTTTTTTGTTTTATTTATTTGGATGAATAGTTAGGTTAATAAATATAATAATTATAGTTAATTTGTTTAATTTAGTGTATAATAGCAATTATGATTTATTTGATTATTAAATATAATAATTGTAAATTATTCATAAAAGAAATTTTGATTATTTTATTTTGCTTGTTATAACGTAAATTCTTTTATTGTATTATAGTTAAAGGTCAATTCGTATTGTTGAATAAATAAAAGGTATTATTGTTATGGGTTGAACGAATTATTTAAACTGGTATTTGTTTTAATTGCGGAAATTATTATTATTGTGCGAAATGTAATGAGGGTTATTTTTATATAATTAAACCTTGGTTTTTTTTAGCACTTGGATGTAATAGGAATGTTTTATGAAATTTAGTAAATTGGGATTTTGATTATGCAATCGAGTGAGTCATTTTCCTTAACTGTGAAATCATGCAGTCTTGTTATTGTCTTCTTTTCTTTATGATTGTAAGTTTCACTCGTAATGTGGGAACCTGTTGTCAAGTGTGAAAACCTTGTTCCAGAGGCTTGAGGTTTTAGAGTGTTATTCTCCTCTTGTGTATGCATTTGAGCGTTATTGGCTTTATGTTGGAAGGGTTGAATGGATTGGTAAGAATTTTGACTTCGAGTAATCGCGAGAGGGTTAATGCCTCGTGTGTTTAGATTGTTTTATGTTGTATTGATGTTAGCTCAACCCTTGCCTGTTTTGGAGTTATGTTAAGGGTCATAGGGAGAGTGGCTCTTCGTGGGCGCCAGCGCCTCAGGTAAGAGGAAGTGCCAGGGGAACCCACGCAAGAGTAGTTAAACAAGTGATAACTTAAAAATAGATTTTAGGGGGATGGGTAGTAAAACATACAAGATAAAGAAAAATGGATTCCTCGTCTATGCATTAGGGCTACCGTAGACTAGTGATAGACTGAGTAGGCCGTGGTTGGAAAAGTCGTAGTCTCATCTTCATGAGAGATTATCGGCTCCGCATTAGCTACCCTATGGTTCCGGCGCCTCAGTAGGAGGAAGGGCCAGGTGATCCATAGATGGGTGTTGGCGCCTCGGTTAGGAGGAAGTGCCAGGGGATCCCATGAGAGCTATGCGATGACACTCTCCACTAGAAATCCTTGTTGTCCTTGTTTCTTGTTGCCTCTGGATATTGTTATTTCATGTTGTTCTGATTTTAGGGATTAGGGAATCCATAGGTGGGTACTGGCGCCTCAGTTGGAGGAAGAGCCAGGGGATCCCATGAGAGTTATGTGATGACCCGCCCTACGTGACACTCGTCTGACTTGTTCTTGTTTCCTTTTGGAATGGTGTATTGAATAGTTGATTCAAAGTTATTATGGAATCGTATTTCTTTATATTGGTTCTGATTGATTTGGAAATGTATTTTGGGTGTTGGTTCGGTTCTTCTGGATGCTATCTCTTTATGATGTTTCTTTGAATTCTTGTGGTTCTGTTTCATGATTGTTAATTGATTGAACGTCATGTTATTGCGATGAGTCTCTTGGTTCCTACTTGTTATGTGATTTGAGTACGTCAATGGTTGTGCATTGCATCCTTGAGTTGTATTTGTTTTGTATCATGTTGTTGTTGAGTCGGTTGACATTCATGGTGAGTTCCACTTCACCGTCACCTAAAGGCAGGGGTGAGTTGCGCTATAATTCACATGGTTGGGTGGGCATTGCTCCTTTTTAGTTAGTTTATCGTGTCTCTGACTTTTCATGATGCGGATGTTCCGGTGATAGGTTATGCGTTATATTCTTGTACTTTTATCCATTTCCCATGTTGGAAACTCATTGTAATTCATTTTATCAAGAGATTGTAATGTGAGTAAAGCTTATTGATGTAATAGTTAGGATCATTTGTATCTCTTTTAAAGAATTGCTCAGGGATATATAGTATCACGATATCTATCTTTACTACGCATCATGCTTATCGGATGTATCATTGTATATAGTTTATCATGAATTAAATGGTTATATTATATTCTTTTTATATTTCTTATGTTTTTGTTGTTCATTAACCTCGCGTGCTCAGAGAATAGGGTGGTAATGTGATGTAATGTGCTATGAATTATGGTTAAAGTGTTGTTACATGTTTAATTTAATTATTTAAAAAAATTATTTGCGGTGTGTGTGTTCTCTTGGGTTTGCAAAGTGACATTCTGGTATAACCAATCAATGCAATAGTCAACAAGCTGTCTAAAAAATCCTCTATACATATCTAACAAAGAAAGTGTTCGCCAAGTTATTTTATAAGAACGTCCAACAAGCACAGTAGAGAAAAGGATAATGATTATTGCCCCATTCCTATCTCTCTAAATACTTCATTCAGATATCATCGAGAGGTCCTTGGATTGAGCGCAATAAGATAAGTCAACAGACAAAGATAAAGCATGCAAACAAGTTGATATTCTTCAATACCGCTAACCAAAAGCGGATGTGTTTTTAAGGATAAGAACCAAAACTATTGCCAAAAGATAATGCCCATTATAGGAAGGATACATCCTAGGACATGTTAGTGGATGGAAACACATCATTTTGTTTATCCAAAGTGTTATTTTTGATAAATAATGCCCATTGTAGGAACAATTCATCTTAGGACATGATGTTAATAGATGATTGATATGGGACTGATTAGATGATGGACTATTGACACAAAGAATTGACCACCTTGTTTATGTACTGACTTATACCTAAGACTTGACATTTGGAGTTTTACTTTTAACCTGCTAGACTTGTTTCTAACTGTTTCACCAAATTTTGAGGATGACGATCAGTTTATTATGAGTGGTGTTATTGCAAGTGCAAGCAAGATGAGATGGACGGATTTTTTCAAACATTTGGATGGTTTTGACATTTTTTGAATGTTTTGAGGGTATTTTTGGTATTTTTCAAGATTTTGCAAATGTTTGATTTTTGGTTTTCCAATTTTGGGTTTCTGATATTTTAGGTAGAGACCCAACCTAAAGACCTATCAGCGGGGGGCCTTAGAGGGCTGATCAAAATCAACTGCCTCTAATCAAAGCTCAAAGATAGCGTGGTTTGACAGACAACTCTATTTTTGACTTTTTGATTGACTCTTTGACCTATTTTTCGGATTATGATATGTTTTGATGTTTTTGTATTTTGTGTCTTTTTGATGTTTATGAATTTTGTGATGTTTTGATGTTTTTAGATTTTTTGATGTTTTGGGATTTTTTTTTATTTTCGCATGATTTTGACGATTTGGATAAGGATATGTGCGAAGATATCTGTGATCTGTTTTGGGATTTTGTTGAAAACCAAGTTAAGGTTGATTGATCAGATCGATGGATTGATGATGATGATGATATTGTTGAGGATACACAACAATGTAAGGATTGAATGATTAGGATTGATGACGACAACATTGTTGAGGATGCACAACAATGCAAGGACTGATTGATTGGGATTGATGATGATAACATTGTTGAGGATGTACAACAATGTAAGAATAGTGTTAAGCAGCACAAGGATATCCTAAGATGATGATGTTTTTATTAGATTTGATTGATCATGATTGATGAAGCTTGATTTGGAATAAAAGTTGTTTGAATCATTTGATGTGATGTTTGAAGTCCAAATTAGATGCGACTGATAATGATTGTTTGGATTAATGTTCAATGAAAGATGAAGACTGATAAGGAATGTCGTCAAAATATGCCATGGGCTAGTGATTTGGAATTTTGGATCACAAATGCTTTGACCCACTTGGTTTCACATTTTCCAATGTTTGGATCACCACATAAGTTGGAGGGTATAGATGAATATTTATTCCTGAAGCAAGATGTAAATATCTTCCCCCAATGTCTAGCAATGTATGGAATGACATGGGTGGATGCTCAGATAGGTGTATGGATGGATGGATATGGTAAGCACACAAAGGATTCCAAGGATTATTTTGCAATAAGATAAGGTGTTTGGATAAATAATGTTGACTTGGCTAATGCTCCATAGGATAGGATCCATGAAAATGACCCATGCCAAGACATTTGCCATAAGCAAGTGTAAAGTGTGCACCAAAATTTTACCAAGATCAAGATAATTTGTATCATGGATGCAGATGGATGAAAATGGATTGGAGAAATGGCTCTTGGATGAATGGATTTATTATGGTTGAGATGGATGAAATGCTAGATTTATTATGGATGAGATAAGATTCTTTCACCTAAGTAGCACATGGATACTCGGTCCACACACCCGATACTTTTATTTGCAAGGTTTTAAATCATAGTCACCTATCAAAGCACTTCATACCAGTGTTTTCACTAGAGGATAATTTTCTCTTCTTGTTTTCAGTCTTTTTGATTTTTTTAATTTTATATTTTTTTGTATTTTATTTTAAAATATTTTTAAGCTCATGCTAAATCACAAGGTGTTGCTGATGTAGATGCCCCTATCATAATGTTTCATCGATATCCTTCTTGAAGAAGTTGTTTTGCTAAGATATGTGCACTTCAATGCAACTTTTGGGATTCTAGATCTGCTTTGTTGATAACGGAGCTGACTTTGTCTTGGTGTGCAAATTGTGATAGAGTTCCTTCAAAATCCTTATGATGAAGGGTCGTTTCCAATACATGGTCAATCTAAGAATTGGATATCATGCTTGGAGGCATGGATGGAGTGTGTTTAGGGATAAGAGATGGATTGGTTCACAGTTTGGAACAATTGACTTTCCAAACTTGGGAATATGAGCAACGATGGGTGGATACGAAAGTGTGTGTGAAATTAGGACCAATTGCTTGATACACTTTGTACTTCGCTTGAAAAGCCTGCTTTTTCTTTTGTGGACATCTTTGATGGATACTTTTCCCTTTTTTATTTTTCCCCATAGTTTCTTTGATTGATGGAGTTTGATAGGGATGATCTTTCCTTGTATTCTTTGGTATCCATTTGTATTTAATTTGTCCATTATGCTTTCCAGCTTCTTTTCTTTGATAACATTCTTTGTATTTTGATTCAAATATTTCTTTTGATGTTGGTACCAATTCATGGATGGGGTGATGAGTGGAAGAAGATTCATGATGTGACTGGTTGTAGTATTGACATCGATTTCATCATAAGGATTCTTCGTGCTCCCTATGTTGACATTTGCTTGAGATGAAGTTGACCCCAGTATGGTGGTAGTAGTACCTTCATGCTTTGATTCCACCTGTTTTGAGAGCTATTGTTTAGAATGCATTCTTTGATAAATGACCACCATAGGTGATGTTGTTTCAATTTTTTGCTCTGCTAACTCTAAATTATACTCTTTTGTTTGACTTGTTTCCTTAAGTGGATATTGTTGGATATCTGCATACTTGATGTCCTCAGTCTGAATTTGGGACATATTTGATCCTGATGTTGTCAACTCAACAATCTGCTCTTTTTGTGTAATAATGTCAAGAGTAAAAGAATCTTGTTTTGAATGAAGATCATCTATGTGTCCATCCATAGAAAGCATATCATGGGTAGATGGAGGAGTATGTGTTATGTGGATGTGATCATATTTTGTGACATCTTGTATAGATAGGCGAGTGTCCATTACATCATTGTAGTATCTTGGAGATATGAATTCTTGATCTTGAACGATTTTGGAATTGCTTTCAATATGATTTGGATCAAGTTCTTGACATGGGTCAATTTCAAAGAATGGATTTCTTATAAAAGGTTCTTGGATGTCCTCATTAGGCATGGGAATTGGCTCAATATCCTCTTCAACTTTTAGTGGACTTGGATGAAATGTCGAGTTGAATATTCCTTCAATATCTACAACCATGAGGTTGAAGGATGTCAATATGTCTTGGAAAGGACGATTACTATACTTTGGTGAAAGACATTGATCATGCTTTGGCATAAATTCTTGAGATATGCCCTCTAACTTATTAGGTAATGTAGAGACATTTTCAACATGATCATTGGTCGATGGATTGTTGATTACATGATCAAATAATGTTAACACGCCTTGAAATGGATCATTGTTAGATATTGTTGAAGGATTCTTATCATGATCAAAAAGTGACTCTTGATGTATGTTGATTTGATCTTCAGATAAGGTATAAACATCTTCCTTGTGTTAATTGATGGATAGGTCTTGAACATTGTTTTCAACAATTGTGGCAGAGAGATTGTCAATGTCTTCAACCATAGAGTCAAGTGATGTTGAAATTTCTTGAATTGGATCTTTGTTGGGTATTGTTGGTGGATTTTGATCATGATTGAAAAGTGACTCTTGACATATGTTGATTTGATCATTGGATGAAGTAGGAACAACTTCAAGGTGCTCAGTGATGGATTGATCTTGATCCTTGTTCTCAACAGTTGTGGTGGAGAGATTTCCAATGCTATCATTGTCCCCAATAGTTATTATCTTTTGATCAATCAAGTCTTGGATGAGTTTCTTGAGCCAAACAAAATTTGATGTTCTGTGTCCCTTTATTCTATGATAATCACAAAGGTGCTTCTCATTATACCCTGACAGTTTTATGTCTGGTTCTTGATAGTTCACGAAAATGGAGATTTTGATGAGATTTTGTTGTACCAACTATTGTAGGGCTGATTTGATTGGTCTCCCAAGTGGTGTGTATTTCCTCTCATTTCTTTGTGAGATTTTCACTTTAAATTGACCTTGTGGTGGTTGATTTTGGAGATGTGGTGATTGATCTTCGAGATGTGGTGATTGATATTCAAGATGTGGGGGTTGAATTTGTTGATGTGGTTGATTTTGAAATCTAAATTCTTGACATTGGAAATATCATTCTTGATGTTGTTGTGGACACAACTCACTGCTTTGATGACATGGATTAACCAATGGATGGGTGTATTTATTTTGGAGTGAAGATATCTCCTGGCTCAATAATTCAATTAGTTTGGCATGTGAAGAAAGTTTCTCTAGCAAAATTTGATCTTGATTTTGACTCCCTTGATTTGGATTTTGTTCAAGTAGATTTGGAATGTATGGTGGTGGTGTTTGGATGGGACCATGGAAAAATTGATTTTGGACAATGTTCTGATTTAGGATGATGTTCAAATTTGGCATGATAGGTTGAAATTTAACATTGTTGGTGTTGGGAATCACATTGCCTGGATTTAGGTAACTTTGATTTTTCATGGTGTTACCTTGACTTGGATTAACACATGGAGTTGTTAACATTTGGTTTGGACTTTGAACAACATTTTTATGATTCATAAACATATTTATCCCAAATTTTTCCTGATTCATGTTTGGAAAACTTGTACTTGGTATATTCACTTTTGTTATATATGGATTTGGTGGGATGATGTTTTTTTGTTGAAGACTCATGCATTGAGTATTTGGTTGCAATGTTGGACTTGGATTTACATCTATCATTGGAAAAATTATTCCAAGATTTAGATTGGGTAGACTCGCATTTGTTGTACCATTGAGGTTTGTAGGATATAATGATCCCATGTATGGATTGTATAACTATGAGTTTTGAAAATCAATTGGCATTGTAAGGCTTTGCTAGTTTGGTTGACTGGGTTTACTCATGATGTATGGATCAAGTTTATATTTCATGTTCTTCTTGTATTTTGACCTTGTTGACCTCTAAGGTTTTTAGGACCAATGATGAGATGAATGATGAAAGGGGTGAATGATATGAGTGTTGAACGTTTAGGGACTTTATATCAATGCTAGACTTAAGGCTTGATTTTGATTGTTTGATTGGATAAAAAACTTGTAAACCCTAAGATGTTGGATGCTATCTTAGGATGAACTTGTTCAAAGGGGTGTTAATTTAACTAGAGGTATGAGAAAGGATGCATTCCCATACTCCTAACTAAACAAGGTAATTTTTATTTTGATGATTTACCCAAGTCTAGAATGATGTTTCCAAAGATCTAAATTTCTTTGTGGGATGAAGATGGTAAATGTTTGGATGAATGAGGTGTTTGATTTGATCCTAAATTAACCTAGGAACGACTTGTTTACTAGACCAAGATAGTGAAGAACATACCTTTCTCTTTGATTAATTCAAAATCAAAAGACCAATGTTTGCATGAAAACCATATGACTAAAAGATGACAAGAATATGAGTGGGGTCCAATTGATTTAATCTTTGCTTAATGGATTCTTTTTACCACAAACACACTCTTGATTAGATTTTGAATCTAGATTTCTAATGTCTCAACTTTCCCCTTATCCCGCAAAGTGTATTATATGGAAACCAAGGAAATTTGAGGCAAGAGTTACCTATTGTTGACCTTAGTAGGAGAAAATTGAGATAAAATCCAAATACTTAGAAGACTCTAAGGATGAGAATCCCAAGGGAAAGCAATAACATGTGAATTTTTTCAAGGATATTTGCTTCTCCTAAAGATTTTGAGATTTTATGTCCATGTTGAATGTTGGTTTTCCAATGTTTTCGATCAAACAAAGTGTTTTCAAACTAACTCACAAGTAATATAACATCCTATCTCAATTGGTACCTTTTTCTTGGTGGGCTTGCCTCATTCCCTCCATAGAAGAAGAGATGATTTTACATGCAACCAAGGAAAGAGTATAAAGGTATGTTAAGAATGAATTCTTAACCTCTACACTTTAACCAAGATCAGGCATGGCAAGTAACTTCTTGGAATCTAAGTTCCAATGCACCACTTTGATAAACTCGGTGAATGAGTTAATATGCCACTACAAACAAGGGTTTTATTTTATAATTTCCATTAGTGGAGATTGACCCATATGGAAAGAGTCCCCTTTTGGATCCATCTCGTCAGAATCAACCACATGATATTGGAATTTATTCCAATACCCACATTTATATCCTGATTGGAAATACTCTTGGCTTTAGAGTGTTACCAGTTGAGTCATTCCCTTGGGTGAGTACTTATTCCCCAAGGAAGGCCCTCTAAGATAGACAAAAGTGAGTAAACATATTCATAGTTCGATCAACCTTTGTTTAGAAACAAAGGGAAAACACATGCAATAAGTTTACTCACACTCGCAAAGTGTTTTGTTAAATTTTAGTTCCCAAAATGAAGTGTGTGGGTAATTAATTACACAATTTAATGTCACCAAAAGCATTTTGATTCTCAAGATCTCCTTGAGGCATGAGAGAAGCGCATGTCTTTTGATGATATTACTTTATGTAAATAATTACAAAACAATAAAGATACACATTCATTTTATCCTTCAAATCAATGATTCGATTGATGACCTCCTTGTAGCACCATTATGTGAGCACCCTGCAAATCTGCACAAAGCTTAAACTCCATAACATGGTTGAGTTCATGCAAACTTAATAAATGATCCTATGAAATAATGCATCAAGCCTTCATAAACAAGATAACAACACAAACTAATTGAAAGCATAAAAACAAGACACATATCTATCCCATAGTGGATTGGTGCTTCTTTGATGTGGAAAGAAGCCCTTTCCCAACCCTTGATAATGCCAATGATAAAATGATGATGGGAAAAATTAGCTCTCAATTGAAGAGAGTAACTTTGCATGAGTTGTCTTCCAACTTAGCGCAATAATCATTTCTCTTACACCCAGGATGGCATTACTGTGCAAGGGGAGAGGATATTTCAGTTATTGCATGAGTTGTGGATGAAATGCTAAGATTGTGGAGTGGAAAAAATTAGCTCTCCATTGTAGAGAGTAACTTTGCATGAGTTGTGGATGATCTTGTTGAAAAATAAGCCCTTTATTTATAGATTTTCAAGTTGGAAGAGAGCTCAAAATAGATCAATGTGGGATAATGATTTAGCCAATCAAATAGAGCCACATGAAGTAGGGACAAGTCAACTTGTCTTCATATTCTATTTTTTTATTCGAAGTTGAAAGAAAATGATGAATTTATAAATGAGTTAAAATAATTTATTAGTGCAAGTGGGAAACACTAGAGGATTTGATGGGTGGTTAGATTAGGATAATTAGAATTAGATTAGCTTAGATGATGTTTAGGGGTTTTGACCCATTCGACCTAAATATTTTGATTTATTAAAATAAAAAAGGGATGAAAGGTGTTTTTAGGATTTTAATTAAATAAAGTTTGGTTTATTTAATTAAAGGATGATGCAAGATAAAGGTTAATTAATGAAATGTGAGGATTTGATTGATTTATTTAAATGAGGTGATGATGAAGTGGATTTATTTAATTTGAAGGATGAAATGTTAGATTTGATTAAATGAAGGTTATTTGATTAAACTATTGGATTGACATGTATGCATATTTTGTGTGTCTACACGCGGAAGAAAAATGGTAAATTGTGTTTTTCTCACGTGATGGTTAATGCACCCTTGCCTTCTTGTATGATAGCACAATATGAAGTAAATGCATATTCAATGTGGCAATGCAAGAAAGTATACTCTAGAATGTGTGAGAAAATATATTGATGGAGAAATTGCACTTAAATCTTCTTTCTTTCTTAAAAAAATATGGTTAGGGTTAATAATTTTTCCCACCCTATATTTAGTATTTTTGGTTATCTCTATGCACCTTTGGTGTTACACCCATTAATATAGGAGAAATTGTAGATTAACATAGGAGTAATTGCATATTATATGTAGACGGTTAGCATGAAAGCATAAAGATATTCAAGATAAAATTTGTTTACTGGGTATTAAGTGTTATTGTAATAGCACTTTTATAATTTCTCTATTTCTCTATTGTATTTATTGCCAAGTAATGTAGCTCAAATTTTCAATTAGGTCTATCCCATTATACCCAATTTGCACTAATTATTGCTACCCATTGGCTTTATGAGTTCTATTAAATGTGGGTTTACTACCAAAGAGTGGAGCACAAATTTTGAATTGGCAAGCCAACTCTTAGATAGACTACTTGTCTTGTATCAATATGTTTAATGTGGGTTTTCGATTACCTGTCATTCTTAAGTGTTTTTCTAATAGTTTCTTTACAATTTCTCTTCTTTTTTTTCTATAATATTTAGTACCAATTAATGTAGCTTGAATTTTGAATTGAAAAGCCAATTGTTGCATATATTTCTTGTGTTGTATCAATATGTTTTATGATATTGTTTTTTCCAATTCCATAAAGAAAACTATTCATTATGTAATAGTTGGCAACCTATCTAATAGTTGGCTTGTCAATTCAATGGGCATTTTTACTATATGATTCCTTAGATTGCAATTCTAATTTTAATAAAATACATTTTGGACCACATAATAAAATTTTTGTTATATATTTACAAAAAAATTCCATCTTGATAAACAACTGTATGTAAATAATCTTTTAGACAAGTTGAAAAGATAACTGTGCAGATATGTAGAAATGTAATGGGTAGAGTAGAATATCTTTTTTGAAGTCAAATGTATGATTTTTTTCCCACAAAAAAATTGCCATTTAAGATTTCCCCTTTTATAGCCATTGTAGATTGTGGTTTATGTGATTGTGGAGGCAATACACCATTGCCAAATATTTTGTGAGTACAAACAATTTGTTGATTGGATCACATTGTTTTCCCAAAAGCACATGACAATTTTGTATGTTTCTCCATTCAACTAAACCATTTAAAAAGCCATGGTTGGCCCTGATTTCATTTTTTACATGACTACATTTTTTTCCTTTCTAGTTATTAGTTGTTATATGTTCCCATGTTTCGTAAACAAATTTCTTCATATACATCATAGCCATACAATGAAAATATAAGCACTTGCAAAGAAAAATCTATACTAATATATATTATTATGAAGTTAGATGCACCTTTTTATTTATTATACACTCTTCTATATATTCCATCTATCCATGTTCCTCTAGCCATCTTAAAATCCCATGATGCTAATACTTTATTAAGAAACCTATTTTCATCAAATTGTCACAGCAAAAAAAGGACTACAATATTAGAGATCCCGTTTAAGAAAACCCATTTTTCTCCAACTTTGTTATTGCGTGATATATGATAAGAATCCATGGGATTTTCCATGGACCTTACCTACCTTTCTTTCTCAGGATTTTAGCTAGAACCCAGGAGGCTTCATGATGCCAATATGGTAGGGAGGAGAAAGAGCATTGGTTTAGTGCTTTTTCCTTCCATCGTCATATATTTGTTGTTGCTTATATACATGGACACAAATTATTGCATGTACTTCTCTACTAAAAAACATACTCTATTCTATCCATTGCATTTGTCATTGTTTCCATAGCTCTCTTTTCAACTTTTCTAATAGATTACTTGTACAAAATTCATTACCAAGATTCCATGTATTCAAAATGTTCCATTTTATCTCTTTCTATTTACAAT
>VDFB02027652.1:0-19642 GCA_007258455.2 Sequoia sempervirens | reverse complement strand
GTAGTAGTAGTAGTCAATTTCTTGAAGCAAATATTGTAATAGAACAATGGAATTGTTGCAGCATTTTGGTAATCTAATACAATAGAAGGCATTGTGGTTTTCTTGGTGAAATCTTTTGTGTTAGTTATCTTGCATGGTTCCTGTTGTTTCATCTTTCAAATTGCTTAAAGATTTAGAATTTAGTGTTTTAGAGTTGGATTAGTTTGGTGGATGATGTTCATGATTTCATATTTGGAATGTTTGTAGCAATCTCTGGTCTATACTCCCAGTAACTATCTGATTGTAGTAGGCTGGTGAAGTCAACCTGGGCCATACATTCATTTGTGCTTAGTTCGATTGTGGATGAATATCTATGATTTGAAAATCTATATACCTTAGAAGATTGCACCGTTCTTGTGATATTGCATTGTGGGTTGATCAAGAATTGGTTATGTGAGATTGGTCCATTCCAGATATCTGTCATTTGCATTGTTCATTCCAGGAGTAGTTTAGATCTTATCATATCTCTACACCCTTATCTTTTGTTGTTTCTTTATTATTTGACTAGATTTAAGATTTGAGATCATCATATTGCAAAATCTGATAAGTTAGAGAGATACAGTTTGTTTGTAGTAAGGTCCGATTGTGATTACCAGCATTTTCACATATTATCTGAGTTGTTTATGCATTGTCATGACCTGACACCCGAGAGACCTTGGGGTGATTTTCAGTAATTTATAGTTGAAGATTACCTTTCAATAGAGATAGAATATTGCATTCTGTTTGAGTTGTTGTTGTGCAGAAAACACCATCAACAGATTGGCGCTAGAAGGAGGGCCTGAATGAGCACACTGGATTGTTTCTTGAACGCCATATCTCCAGAGAGATATAGGAGAAATACCAGATCTACCCTAGGAGAGGAAGATTTACAGGAATTACAGTTCCCCACTAGGTCAAGGAGGACTCGAGAAAGGGGAGAATCATCATCACCCATCCCTTCACCAGCATCATCCACATCTTCACATCCAGAAGTTGAAGCCATACCCATCCCTGAGACAGTTCCCATTCAACAACCTCAGCCTATCATTAACCAACCACAACCACCACCCCCACTTTTGCCAATGGCCTTCCTTGCTAATAATCCATCTCCTTTGTTTTTCAACGCTTACAATGTAATGCCCAAAAACCCTGAACACTTTTGTTCAAAGTTTCATGTTAATGACCCAAACAGGACTGCAGAAGAACATATAAGGATTTTCCAAACCTGGCTCAAAGATAGAGGGATTGTTCATGAGGATGTTGCCTATAGGTTATTTCCTTATTCACTAGGAGAAGAGGCTTTTTACTGGTACAATCACCTCCCATCTGGCTCAATTCTTAATTGGAATGATCTTGAAATTGCCTTTCTACAGAAGTTCAGAATACCCATCAGTGCCAATGAATTGTATTTACAATTCACTAGAGTCAAGAGAGAGGTTAATGAACCAATATCCAGTTTCAATAATAGGTTTCACCGTGCGTACACCAAACTTCAAGATCCTTATGTTTTGGATAACAATACAGCCCTGGGAGTCTATTATGAAGCATTGGATAGCCTTACGGCCACCTTTTTGAAGTGGAGACCTAACCCTCCAGCTAGCTTAACTGATGCCTATACAGAAGCCGTCAAGCTTAGCACAGATCTTAGGCAACATTTGACTGGACCATTGCCTTCTTTAGGACCAGTTACACATCCCAATTAGGTTCAGGCAGTAAATTAGGCGATTACCAATCATACCCCAATCATGAATCCGGTACCCCAATTGTCGTTGGTGCCACATCCTGGTCTCCCCATGAGCCAGGTTTCCCCTATGATGAATTTTCCCCAACAGCAGGTTAACCAGCCCATGTATCAGCCACAGCCGAATAGTTTCCCTACTTATTTACAGAACTCTGAAGTGTTGCATCAGTCTATGGGATCTGCCACCATGTATGTCCCTCCTTAGAGTAATCCAAACCAGATCCCTTATCAGGATCCAAATAGGGAGAGGATTGATGAAATGGCTGAGCAGATAAAGAAGTTGAATCTAGAGGTGACCTACCTAAGAAATCAAAACAGCCAATTACAAGCTGCCCAGAAGAATATACAGTCCAATCAAAACAGAGAATTTCCACAAGGGAAGAATTTTGACAGAGGACAGCATAATGAAAGAGGATTCTATAGTGACAGGGGATACAATCAGGATAAGGGTTACAACAATGACAGAGGATTCAATAATGATAAGAGACAAAATTTCAATAGAGGACAAGGTAGTGGATCAGGATTTGATAAGAGGCAATCATAGGGACAGAGCAGGACATGGAATACAGGACCCAATAATGGAGGAATTCCTACTCCCCTGGATCAACCTATCAACCAATCTACGAATCAGCCAGTCAGTCAAGACAAACCTCCCAGTGGTGTATATTTGGCTGAAGCTGCCCTGTCAGGATGGTGTAGGCTCCATAAGACAAGCCAGCATTCAGAGTTAGAATGTCTAGAATTCCAGACCGCAGCTTCTATTTTCCAATACGAAGTGGAGAATAATGCAAATGGCCAGGAGATCGTTCCCTCCACACCCTATGACTCTTCTGTGCTTGTATTGAATCATGCTCCCTTTTCGGAAAGCAAGGAAAATGTACCAGAAGAGGAATCTGATTCTCAGGAAGGAAAGACAGATCAAATCTGCAATGGAGATGAGGTTGCTCGTTTATTCAATGAGGAAACGATGAATGACAATGGTCCCATCGATCAGGAAGAAGCTTATGTTGAAGAAGTACAGATGTTCCAGAGGCAAGGTTTGAGAGATATGCCTCATAGGCGCCCACAGGCTAGGGGACCTTTTACCACCTTCATTCCTCCTAATAATTTCAATACCCCACCAGATCCGAATGCTAATAATAATCCGTCCTATTCGCATGTTTCAAGGTAGTACCTTTCGAAGGAAAGACAAGTTCAAACTGACCCGCAGAAGGAAAAGGTTGTTCAGGCAGGTAGAGACAAGGTGGAGGAACCTTCTAGGGAACTCTCCACTGATATGAGCGAAGAGCAAATGGCTTCGTATGTCGCTGAGGAGTTCAAAAAATTAAAGGTAAATCTTTCAGCATTTGAGTTATTGAGGTTTCCTACAATTAGGAAGGCAGTTTTAGGTACTTATGATGCACATCCAGTGTCTTTGGATAAACCTTCTAGTGAGGATAACAGCAAGATTTCTAGTTCTCAGCCTGTGAAGACACAAAATCAGGCCCACAGTCGGACTAACTTTCCCCCTGGAGACAAAGGAAAGGAAAAGGACAAGACTCAAGTGGCTCAAGTGGATACTCAGCCAACTTTGTTTCAAGGGAAGATAGAAACCCCACCATTTCTGATCTCCGTGCGCATATTCGGTAAGAATCTATATAATTGTTTACTAGATTCTGGTGCTTCCACCAATGTGATGCCATTTGGAGTATGTAGAGCTTTAGGAATTACACCTGCTGATTCCCAGAAGAAAGTAACTCAATTGGATAGAACTAAAGTAAATGTGGTGGGAGAATTAAACATGATTCACATGCAGATAGTTTCAGACCCAAGGATTCAACAGGTTATCAATATTCAAGTAGTTGATATCCCGGATGTGTATGGTTTGATTCTAGGAAGAGATTTTACTAAGGCTTTGAATGGATATGTGTCTACTGATCACTCTCACATGTGGCTTCTCTGGAAAGGAGTGCCCAATCAGATCAGAATTGAGAGAGAGCCAAGAATGAAATACATGATTACGGAATATCAAAATACTTCAAGAAAAGTTCTGATATCCGAAGTAGGCATGGGAAATTATATGTTGTCAACCTAGTATGAGGAGTCAAACTCAGAGGAGGTATTGATGCTACACACGATGCCAATTGATGCAGAGACAGGATCCAGCCATGTTACTGTTTTGACAGAATCAATGGAGGAAGAAGAGGAAACCGAAGATAATCAGATCAGCCTATTAGACAGTTTTCAGGAATTCATCAAGCAGTGTGTTGAAAATCAAATTCACCTAGGCAGAAGGACAAGCTTTGAAGAGTTACTCTTACCTAATTGGTGTAGAGTTCATAATGCTTCCCATTCTGAGTTGGAGTGTTGTTTATGCTGGACAGCAGTAGAATGAGTACAGAAATGCCTAAATTCAACCCAGGCTGCTAAGACAGATGTACAAAACCCTAAGGAAGGGTATCAAGAAAAGAAACCTATACTGTCTGAGGAACCGTCCAACAGTCAAGGGTCAAAAGACGTAATGAAGAAGATTGCAACTGCTGAATGTTGGACTCTCAGGTTTGATGGATCCAAATCCAAGCATGGAGCTGGGGCTGGGTTCGAACTGGTCAGTCCAAAAGGTAAAAATTTCTTTGCAGCCCATAGACTTCAACTTCACTGTACTAATAATGTAGCAGAGTATGAAGCATTAATTCATGGACTTCTCATGGCACTCAAGAAAAAGGTTAAGATTCTGTAAGTTTTTGGTGATTCTGAGTTAGTAGTTAAGCAAGTAAGGAAGCAATATTCATGCCACGATAGGAGAATGACCAATTACAGGCATAGAGTGTGGGACCTCATTGAGGGATTTGATGCCTTCAATATTCAACTAATACCACGGCAGAAGAATCAAACTGCAGATTCACTGGCTCAGGCAGCAAGCACTCTGCAGCCTTTATCTTTGTCAGGTTTGAAGAAGTTCACTGTAGAATTGACTCTTGTGCCATCGGTTCCAGACAATGTTACTAACTTTCAGGTGTTTGAAGATGATAAGCATATTCTGGATTTCATCACAAATACAGACATTTTTGCTTCCCAAATCATCGATGAAGCAGAACCCCAGGAAGCAGAACTGGATTTAGGAGTGATGAATCTGAAGTCTAATACTATTCCAAGGGGAATGGTACAGTTGGAACGAATTTTTGATATGGATAGGATCAAAGATCAGGAACAAGAGTCAAAGAAAGAGTCAATCAATGGATAGTGTGACACTTACAATGTAGGAACTGAGGATAATGCCAAGAACATTTTCATTGGCAAAGTATGTACTCTAGAAGAAAGACAAGGGATAATTGAAGCCTTACACAGCTTTCCTGATATTGTAGCCTGGAGTTATGAGGATCTGAAAATTTATAATACATCAATCATAACTCATATTATACCTCTGAAGCCAGGTGCCAAACCTTTCAGGCAGAGACAGACCTATCAACACGTTGTTGGAACCACTTATATAGAAAGAAGTTCAGAAGTTATTGTCTGCCAGAATTATATTTCCTGTCAGGCATTCAACATGGGTGGCAAACCTGATTCCAATGAGGAAAAAGAATGGAGAAATTAGACTCTGCGTTGATTTCAGGAATTTAAATAGATCGTCAGAAAATGACAACTATCTAGTATCTTCATTAGATGAAGTACTTCAAGTGGTTAATGGATCTCAGATGATGTCCTTTTTGGACGGTTATTCAAGGTACAACCAAGTAATGGTTCAGTATGAGGACAGGCACAAGACTACTTTCACAACTAAGTGGGGTACCTTTGCCTACATAAGGATGCCTTTTGGTCTCATTAATGCTAGGGCTACATTTCAAAGGGCTATGGATATTGCCTTCAAGGATATCATAGGCAAATGCATCATTATCTATATGGACTACTTGACTATTTTTTCAAAAAACAGAGGGGATCACATCTCTGATTTGCGCAAAGTGTTTCCAAGGTGCAGGGAATTTGGCATATCCCTAAATCCTAAAAAATGTATTTTCGGAGTAACAGAGGGAAAGCTGCTCGGACATGTCATATCTGAAAAGGGAATTGCTATTGATCCAGAAAGAGTGGAGGCTATACTGAAAATTCAGCCACCTGCTAGCAAAAAGGAGATGAAATCTTTTTTTGGCAAGATCAACTTCGTCAGAAAAATCATTACTGGATTTGCTGAAATTGTCAAGCCACTGAATGCAATGTTGAAGCAAGATGCCAAGGTCAAATGGACTACAGAAGCAAATAAGGCATTTGTAGAAATCAAACGGGCCATTGCTGATGCTCCATTATTGGTAAGTCCTAACTACAGTAAGCCTTTTCACATCTATTCATTTGCTTCGGACCATTCATGTGCAGGAATGCTAACTCAAAAGTCTGATGAGGGAAATGAGCATCCCATTACCTTTATGAGTGCCCCATTAAAAGATGTTGAGTTGAGATACCCAAGTGTAGAAAAAAAGGCATACGCTCTAGTTAGAGCAGTGAAGAAATTCAGACATTATATCCTCAGGAATAAGGTTTATGCAATTGTCCCAGACCCCGTAGTTAAATTACTTCTGATGCAGAACGAGTTAGGAGAGCGTAGAGCTAAGTGGGTGACAATGCTACAGGAGTACGATATTGAGATTCAGCCCATGAAGTTGGTAAGAGGACAGGGACTTACTCAAACTATGGCTGAAATAGGCCCTGAACTGACTGTTCAGAATTATAACATTGAGGAGGTTTCCCTAGATGGCTGGTATGATGACATAGTTTATTATTTGCTAAACCAACAATCTCCAGGTCATCTTAATGTTGTTCAGAGGAGAGCCCTACTATTGAAGAGTGACGGTTTCATGCTAAAGGGAGCTGCTCTGTACAAGAAAAATCACGAAGGCATTTATTTGAGGTGTCTTAGGAAACAGGAAGCTGAAAAGGTGATAAATGAATTTCATGAAAAATATGGCACTGGCCATGGTTCTACAATTGCCACCGCAAATCAGATCTTAAGGGCTGGGTATTACTGGCCCACGTTGTTCAAAGACGTCCACCATCATGTCAGGACCTGTCACACCTACCAGACTGCAGCAATGAAGGAAATGTATGCAGCACTTCCACTCCAATCGGTCATTGAGGTAAGACCTTTTGCTCAGTGGGGTATGGATTTCATAGGCCCTATCAACCCACCATCTTCTGTGGGACACAGGTACATTCTAACTATTACTGATTATTTCACAAGATGGGCTGAAGCTTTTGCTTGTAGGCAATGTACATCTGAAGTAGTGATTGATTTCTTAGAATCTGTTATTCTTAATCGATTTGGATGCCCCATTGCTGTTGTCTGTGATAATGGTCCTGCTTTCGCATCTTTAAAATTTTCAAATTGAGCTTTTGAGCATGGCATTATTGTAAAATTTGCGTCTAATTATTATCCCCAGGGTAATGGCTTAGCAGAGTCCTCTAATAAGAACTTATTGACTGTCATCCGTAAGCTGTTAGAAAGGAACCCAAAAGACTGGCATACCCAGCTTCGTTTTTCCCTCTGGGCAGATCGTACAAGACTTAAGTCATCCATCGGAACATCTCCCTATCACTTAGTATATGGTCTAGAGTCAGTCTTCCCTATTCAACTCAAGATCCCAACCTTGCGGTTTATTAATGATTTTTATGATGAGGGAGATAGAAGGGAGGCTAGGTTGACAAAACTATTGCACCTTGAGGAGAAACGAGATAATGCCCTAGAGAATTTTTCCAAACATCAGGGGGTAGTTAAGAGGTGGTTTGACAGGAGGGCTAAGATTAAAGCCTTTAGGATTTCTGACCTTGTTTTATACTGGGATAAACCTCATGATCGAAAAGGGGACCATGGGAAATTTGACAAACTGTGGCTTGGTCCATATCAGATTGCTGAAATACTTGGAGATAATGCCTTCTGTCTGAAGACTCTCACGGGAGAAGATATTCCACTGCCTGTCAATGGGCATTATTTGAAACATTATTTCCAGTCCTAAGCTGTTTTCAGCTCCCTACTTTGTATATAATTAGTTTAGGTTGCTTTCTGTTGTTTTGTTTTGGTTAGAATAGGTTTCCTTTTCGGTTTGCTTGTTTTGCTTCGGTTAGAGTAGGTTTGTTTTGGTTTGATTGTTTTGGTTTGTGTTGCTCTTTCTCTTGGCTCCTTCTCTTTTGGGGATCCTTTGTTGCATTTGTATGACAGTGGTGACAAAGTAGGTGTGACATTCTTAGTATTTCCCTTACAAACTCTAATCATCCTTCCAGAACATCATGGTATGAATTCTCTACCCAGTGTCATTTACCCTTGTGCTAAGATAAAGAGTCTTTCAGTCAGGTTGAGAAAGAATACATTAGGGTCTCATACTTTCAAATATTAAAGATACTTGAAGTTGCAAAAGGTCCCTATGAGGTTTGAAAAGGTGAAAAATATTTTTCTGCTCTAGTGCCACTGTGGTTCTCATCCCTGAGTGTGAACTTCATTGTTCACAGGTTGAAGTGAAAACAGTGAAAAGAAAAGTAGTATCAAAAAAAAAAGATTTGAATTCAACCCATCAGGGGAATCTGAATATCTCTACCGGGGCTATGGACGCCTGGCTGGCAGTAGAGCTATGTTCAGGAGGATCACAGCGATAACCTCGTCGAGGCTATGGATGCCTGACTGGCAGCGAGGCTCTATCCAGGTCACTTTTAGAGTATGAATCTTTACGTAGCTTGTCCAGACCAAGATCGGTTCATGTTGCAGCTAAAGGAAGATAATGAATACATATGCACACACTTCGACCATGGTGTAGGAAAGTTTAGATGACTGAGGGTCCTCTTGTTTTAGTCATAGGTGGTGGTAGGACGGATGAGTTGAGACCATAAGTTTTGGGTTCTTGATTCCAGTTTGTCATTGAAATGCTTAGGAGCATTTCCCCAGCAGAGTTGCCATTTGTTGTGCAGTTTTGCACACACACCCCACTTAGAGTAGGGACCCTCTTTTGATAATGTCTTTTGATCTTTGGTTTTATTGGACTTGTCTTTTTGAGGTCTTGAGATGTTGGTTTTGTTGGCTTTGGTCTTGCCTTGAGGCTTGGATTGTTTAAAATTTGGTTTTAATGAAAATCCGGGATTTTCCAGCTCTGGCGGATTTTCCGAGTTCTGGTTCATTGTCCATTTATGGCTTAATTTTCCGAATACGGGTTTCTGTTTGAATTCAGGATTTTCCAGGCCAAGCGGATTCTCCCGAACTGTGTTATTTTCCCAAACTTTGTTCATATCCCAGTTTCTGCCATTTCTGCGGAATTCGTGTCCTTCCGGATTTTCCGTCTGGCTTGGTTTTTTCTGAAATTTCATCCTGCGCTCAGGTTCCCGAATTTCCTTTATACGTCTTGTCGCTCATTAATGCTCGAAGTACCTTTGCTCATACGCGATTATGGATGGATTTAAGGTCTTTTGGGGCATCATTTTGATCTCATATTCGCTCGTTGCTTGCTCTGGAGTTCAATATTTTTCATTTGAGGTTTTGATTGTTGAATTCGAGTTGCTTGTGGATTGATTGAGCGCTGGTCAAATTTTTTGTTGCTAGGGCACATCGTTTCACAGTCACCACCTCGAGCTTGAGCCTTGTTCGGATTCCATGGTAAGTCGTTGCTAGCCCCTCTTTCGTTTGCGTCATGATCGAATCTTTCGAGTTGATTAATAGTCATTTTAGGTCGGCCTTTGCTTGAGTATGATTGTATATTTATAGAGCTAGGGTTTGACCTCACTTTTCACAAGATTTCATCATTCGCACTATGCATGCCCTTGTTTACCAAATGAATGTCGAATAGATCGATGTAGATGGGCGTTCTGGGTAGGATTTTTCCCCTAGGTGCATAATTTGTTGTATTTTGCGAGATTGGGGTTTTTGGTGTTTTGTTCGGATTTGCTAGGAACGATTAATCTGTCATGATTTTCATATATGGCGTTTAGATCAAATCTGCTCATGCCTTGAGGAGTCTCGGTGTGCTCCGGCCTGATCATTTAAGGGTAGTTTTTCAAACCTCGAGCTTACCCTGGTTTTCATGGTGGAGGGTCTAGTCGTCATAATTAGGGCATCATTGTTTCGCTGTGAAGATTAGTCATTTGAGAACTTTGGGGATTTGAATCCATGTGCATCTGAAATTTTTCTTATTGGCGTCGATTTTGGGACCATTAGAATCCAAGTAGGAAGGTTTGAAGTGATCATCCGATTCTTTGTTCGCATAGTAGTAATCGTCGGGTTTCTGCGGTATCCGCGAAATTCCTGCGCACCCGAATTTTCCCGATATATGTCAAGTCCGCGGAGCATGGCGAATTCTGGAGTATTTGAACCATCCGCGAAAATCCGTCCTACCCAGATTTTTTTGGTTTTCCTGCCCGATTTCCTTTTCGATTTTCAAGGTTAGGGGTAATGGAGTAAATGTTCAATGCTGATTTCTTGCTGCTAATAGATGAATTTCATGATAATCTAATAACCTTTTGTCCATACTAATGACTTATTTGGCGAATGATGTCTTGGCAGCAAGAATCCGTCTGGGTCGGATTTCTCCAAAATTCCGCCCCGACTGAATTTTCCCAGTTTACCTTATTTTCCCGGATTGCTTCTTTTTTCGGATTTTCAAAGATTGATGATTAGTGATGGATCTTAATTGCTTTATGTGGTTTTATGCTAACCCTTTGATTGGAATATGTATGATAATTGGATGCTCATGATGTTTCTTTGTAAATGCAGGCTGAATCAAGCAAGGCTGCTGCAAGAAAGTCCAAGGGTGATACAGAGGGATCTTCCATCACAGAGGCAGAAAGACTAAGACTAGATACCAAGAGTCAACTGCCTGATAGAAAAGTATCTTCTATGTGGTCTGAGGTTTCGAACACGAATGTTGGAGCGTGGAGATATGAGGAATTCAAAGAGAGAACAGCTCGGAAGGATCTGTCGGTCCTGAGACAAGGGATGATGAAGTCTAGATTGGTCCATGTGGCAGGATTCCCTCCGGTAATCCAGTGCTATGAGTTGATTCTAGAGTGTGCCCGGCAGTATGATTTTGACACACAGAGGGTTGTAAGTACTGAGGGGAGAGTCTTGGCGAATTTTAATCCTATTTCTACTTCCCAAGCCTTTGACATGCCGGATTTGTCTTTTGTATGTGCCTTAAACATGGATTTGGCCAAAACCTATTATGAGAACGAGCCCGCCAAGGCCCAGAAAATGATTAATTCCTGGTTGGAGAAACCAAAGTCTCACTTTTCCAAACTGCCCAAGCAATTACATAGAGTCAAATTCAGATCGGACATATATGATGCTATCACATTTTTGAGCAGGGTGGCTGGTTTGAGGAGTGTCGGAGTACTGGAAAACTGGATGGTCCATGTGATCAAAAAAATTGAACAAGGTACTAATTATCACTGGGAAGGACTCATCAGTACTGTGATTGATGGACAGCTAAGGGATGTCTTAGAAACAAAGAGGTTCACCATGTCTTCCTATGTGATGTATGTGTTAGCTAGATTCTACCCATATAGGGGTTTGAATCCAAAGGGGACATTTGGACAGGATGTAATCTATGACATATACCCAGAACTGCACCTAGGACACCGGGATTATAGAAGAGCAAATGGTGCATTTACAATGCATATCACCAGGCTGCTTCAAAATGTGGAGCATGTGAGATTGTCCGATGGAGCAAAGGAGTTGATAAAGGGATATGGGGCTTGGTTCATTCAGTTTCCCACCTTCTCTTACATCAGAATTGATGGATGCCAAGCTGCCCCATACAGGTTGCCTAGGTATCCGACTGATCATATTGTGCTATTGGAGGTTGTAAGACAGATATGTGACTTTGATGCAATTGTCAAGAAAGCAAAGCATAAAACGGGTTTTGGTGGGGATTTCCCTCTTAAAATTGGTATAGCTGAGGTGTGCCCTTCCATCCAATTCGGTGCATGCAGCAGGGATGAGTTGGCAGCTCATGGTTTCTCCTTCCATTCCAAGAGGACAAACTTTTATATCACCAGGGAAGCACAGAAGAAGGCCACCAAAGAATACCGTCACAAGGATGACCTAGAGGATTACTGGGCAAATATCAAAGATGATTTTGAAGCAAGGAAGAAAAGGTACTCTAGGCTTCTGGTTGATGTGATAAGGCAATACAATGTTAAGTTGATCCCTTACCAGCTAGAAGATGACGGGAATCTGGTGCAAGACCATGCATATGAGTCTGTCAAAGATAGATCAATCGGAGAGATGAATTGGAATGATGATGAGGTGACTGAGCTAGAAGACCTAATGGCCCCTATCATGAGATTTACTACTTCCTGGTTGAAGCATAAGGTTTGGGAGTTGGAAAGTGAGAAGGTACCTTGTACCTTTAATTTGATGGGAAATCTCAATCCTATGTCCACTTGAGAAGAATCCAGGGAAGATGACCCCAAAGGGAAAACTAAAGGGAGCTCACCCTTCAAAATTAAAATCAAGGGTCCTCAAGAAAGTGAGCCAGAACCGAAAAGAAAACCAAAGGGAAAGAAAAGAAGCCGAACTTTGAAGATAGGCAGGTCTTCTGAAGAGCAGGAATTCGAAAAGGCCGAAGAAGAGGATGCTCCTCCACAGCCAAAGAAGACAAGGACAACTAGGGTTTCAAGGAGGAAAGGTCAAGAAACTTCCAAAGATGAGACTCCTATTGTTGAAGTAGAAATTTCAAGAGAAAAGACTAAAGTTTATACGAGGAGATCAAGGACTCCATCTCCTAAGGAGACTATGCAAGAGATGGACCCTCTTCCGAAGGCACCAGTTGTGGAGCAACCTAAGGCTACTTCCCCTTCACTGAGTTTACCTGAGCAAACATCCCATCAAGAGCAAGAGACTAGTGGAGAGGAAAAACCTTTCAAGGAAGGAGAACTCTTTGGTGCAGCAGCAGTTGAGCTTGAGGTTGAAGAGGTAGAAAGACACCCTTCTCCACTAGTTCAATATGAAGATTCTCCGGAGAGTAGCAAAGGTAACAGATCACCTGAAAAGGAGGATGCCTCTGTTAGAACCCCATCGCCTGTGCAAGAAGAGGAACCTGAATTGAGTAACCAGGGTGATCAATCTCCTGAGAAAGGAAGGGAGGAAACACTAGAACAACATGAAGAGATCGAAACAGAAGAAATCCGGGTGGATCCTGCTGTCCCAGATTGGTTAGAAAAGGAGATAACCAGGAAGAAACAAGTCATTGTTGAGGACACCCCTCTGGATTGGGACGAGATGTTAACTAAGATTGGTAAAGGCAAGAAAAAGAAGATGGCCAAGGTAGTTTCAAGGATAGAAAGAGATGAAGCAAGTAACGGGGTCATCCACATTGCCACCCCTGCTGCAGATAAAACTAAAGAAGAGGTCACTGGAAAAGATTATAATGTGCAGACCATTAATCTTGGACCAGCTTCCATGGAGCAGGATATTGAAGAATATGAAGGGTCCAGTGTAGTAATAATTGGGAGGTTAAGGAAAGAAACTCAGTCCAAACATGAGCTTAGAAAGGAAAATGAGAGGCTCAAGAAGTGTCTAGAAGATGTAATGAAGCCTCTGCAATCTCTCCACCCATCTTCCTCTACTACTCCTGGCTTCTTGCCTAAGGAAACTATTTCTGAACTTGAAAGGATGAAGGCTTCTTCCCAAACTACAATTGATTGGTTGAAGGATGTGCAAGTGAGAGGAGATAATGCAATAAAGGATGTCCTTTCAGTTGGAAAGGATGCAGTCAGAACCAAAGACTTGTTGGAACATGTGCTATCCCAAGATAAGGAGGACATCGATCTTCTGTTGCAGAAGTCTAAAGTAATTATGGAATATGGAAAAGATCAGTTAGCTGCAGATGGCATTCTTCGTTCCTCCAAACTTAATGAATTTCGGCAAAAGTCCATGAGGAAGATTCATAAATGAAAGAAGCTGATAGATGGTGACCTAACTGGAGTATATGATGGGTGCATACATTTTTTGATATTATGACCGGCAGGAGGAAAATTGCTCCTAAGTACTTGAGCCTAGAACAATTAAGGGAATGGTGGCATGATGTTTATGCCCCTGATTCTGAAAATGTCATAACAGGACACCAGTTGGATGATGCAGCAACCTACTTGGCTGTGATGGATAAGTATCAGGCTCACAAGGATGATTGGAATAAAATTGTTAAACAGTCAAAGGAGGAGATTGGCTCCATCGAATGTCGGCTTAAGATCTTGCCCTTGCCACCTGTCACCGAGCTAGATAAGGTATTTTTGAGAGTTCATGGATCATTGGCTTAGAATAAGGATAAGGGAGGCGGTAGTTAATGCCCATTTTGAGATTTGTGCTTCCCTATTATTATAGGGCATATGTTGATCCGGGCTACTTTGGGGAATGTGTCTAGGCCGACCTTGATAATGTTTCGGCATTTAATGTGTGCCTTATTTTGAAATTCCTAAGGCCGACTTGTTTTGGCTAATTTTATTTTTTAAAAGTTGGTTGGGCCGACATGTTTTATGAATTCTCTATAAAAGGCATTACTGCCTCAATGTAAAAGAGAGAAAGAATAATAGAAACAAGCTAGATCAGAAAAGAGCTAGAGCATTTTGTAGTAGGATAGTAGTCAGTTTCTTGAAGCAAATATTGTAACAGAACAGTGGAATTGTTGCAGCATTGTGGTGATCTAATACAATAGAAGGCATTGTGGTTTTCCTGGTGAAATCTCTTGTGTTAGTTTATCTTGCATGGTTCCTGTTGTTTTATCTTTCAAATTGCTTAAAGACTCGGGATTTAGTGTTTAGAGTTGGATTAGTTTGGTGGATGATGTTCATGATTTCATATTTGGAATGTTTGTAGCAATCTCTGGTCTATACTCCCAGTAACTATCTGATTGTAGTAGGCTGGTGAAGTCAACCTGGGCCATACATTCATTTGTGCTTAGTTCGATTGTGGATGAATATCTATGATTTGAAAATCTATATACCTTAGAAGATTGCACCGTTCTTGTGATATTGCATTGTGGGTTGATCAAGAATTGGTTATGTGAGATTGGTCCATTCCAGATATCTTCATTTGCATTGTTCATTCCAGGAGTAGTTTAGATCTTATCATATCTCTACACCCTTATCTTTTGTTGTTTCTTTATTATTTGACTAGATTTAAGATTTGAGATCATCATATTGCAAAATATGATAAGTTAGAGAGATACAGTTTGTTTGTAGTAAGGTATGATTGTGATTACCAACATTTTCACATATTATCTGAGTTGTTTATGCATTGTCATGACCTGACACCTGAGAGACCTTGGGGTGATTTTTCAGTAATTTATAGTTGAAGATTACCTTTCAAGAGAGATAGAATATTGCATTCTATTTGAGTTGTTGTGCAGAAAACACCATCAACAAATCCATCTAGGCTAATCTTGAGGTGTTAGGTGTTTAGGTGGTTTCTTGCATGTTTTGTGTTGTTGCTCATTTCTAGGTCTACTTTTACTCCTGATCACAGATGTAATTTTTACATGCTAAGATTTTGGTTCTGCATTTTTCTTGGCCACCGTGTTGGGTTACACCCCCCCAGGTGTCATCCACCATGTCAAGCAGGCTTGTTTGCTAGGAATGGCCCATGCCAGGTCTCCTTATGTGTAGGGCATGCACGACACACAACTCAGTCTTGGTTGGGCGGGTCGTGTGCCCTAATCCTTTATTGGCACTCATTTCTACTTTGCAGCATGCGTCTGGGTTAGCTTTGTGATTTGGAAGTTGATTATTGATATTATGATTGTATTTCATTAATAATATGATATATATATATATATATATATATATATATATATATATATATATTATGGTTAGCAGTAAAAGAATGGTTCTATATTTGGGATAGATTATATGATAGTGAAGTAATAAAAATGTTATGTAATAAAAGATTTTTAATTGGATAGCTATTATTAAAATGAATATTTCATTTGTTATAGTTAAATGATTTGGGTATTTAATTAAAGTGAATTGATTTATGTCATATGTAGATAATTGAGAGTTAGGGTTCGTTAAATGAGATAAATGAATCTACATTTACATAGTCTTGTTTACTTAAATTTTAAATGATAAAGTTAATTACATAAAGTTGTGTCAGAAATAAATGTAAAGATATCTCAATTAATTGTTATATCTTTTACGATAGGAAATTGATTAGGGGTAAACCCACAAAAGTGGTTTACAATTCGAATGAGGAAGGAAAACTTACAAAAAATGACTCCATGCCAAAAAAAATCATTCTTGGGGTTCGAACGAACTCATTGGTTTGAACGAACCAAAAGAGGGTTCACTCAAACCTAGGTTTGAGCGAACCCCTTAAATGCATCTTGCAAAAAAACACATGCAAACCCCTTTTTGAAAGGGGTTTGAATGAACCCTGGTTCGCTTGAACCCCCCTGATTCGAGCAAACCCCCCTTTTCCCTAATCCTTGCTCTCTACCACCAAAAAATTCAAAAAAAATTCCCTTCAAAGCTCGAGTTGAGCATGAAAATGGAGGAGACTTCATGAACCCAACTGGAATCAGGGAGTCCTTAGAACGAGCTATCAAACGACTATAATTTTAATATGTTTTGGTTTTATTATCTATTTATTTTTTTAGTTTTATTAAACATAGGTTTTTCACTAAAAATGAAGCTCTTTGTTCTACACATGTGGAAAAATAGAAGATTATAAAAAAAAAATTGAAAAATATGAGTGCACTAGATATTGAAGTCCTTGATCCAACAAAAAAGAAAATTGAATTTTGATACATACAAAAAAAATTACACGTTGTATGGTCCACCAATGTCATAATTGTAATTGGTTTGACTTCAAAACTTGGTTAAGGAAAAAATATTCAATAAAACACTATCTAACCAAGTGGAAACACTAGATATCAGAGTTAAAAATCTAAATTCGAAAGAATTAGAATTTTATCCTTCATGGAAAAAAAGTTATGCATTTTACGGTGAGCGTCACTCCTTAAAAATGTTGTTTTTGAAAAAAACTAGTTTTCGAGAGAGATGGAAAAAGAGGTGGAAGCTAATTCCAAAAAAATTTATGCTAATTTAAAAGGTAATTCTATGAGTATTATTGTAATATGGAGTATTTGATTGAGTGATTGTGGATTAGTTAATTTAAATGATTTAGGATAAATGTTAAATGATTTAGATTACTCTCTGTTAACTAATTAGTAGATAAATGTTAATTATTTTTATAATTATTTAATAGAATCGCTATGTGAAATAATTAGTTAGAATCTTGTTATTATAGTTTTATATTAAAGTTGCAAATTTAATATTAGGGTTTCATATTAACTAGTTTGGTGGAGATGGTTGTTTTATTAATGATATAGTTATGTTTAAATATAATTATTTGTAGTAAATAATCGATTAATTGAACTAAGTGGTTAAGTAAAATGAATGAAAGAAAGTTGAAATAATGCCTTATTTAAGGGAATATCTTCATGGTTATAATGCTAGGATTAATTGTTGTATTAAACAATGTATCTTGATTATTGGGTTAGGTGGTTATGTAATTGTTAAAGATGGATGTCATCTATGAAAGGTATGTTTAAGGTTTTGTGCCATTGGGAAATGTGCTTAGTACGTTGGTTTTCCAGAGGCCTAGGAGGGGGTATATTATGATTGGTCCTTAGGGTTGTTTAACCTTGGAAGTGGTTTGGCTATGTTGTTGGTCATGTGCATTGTACAAACACAACCCCTAAGGGTGTTGCCCTCCTGTCTATGTATGGATTCATGAGATTGTGATAGGTGTACAAGATGGATAGTGCCTTGCTCTGTGTAGGGTTTTATAGTTGCAAGTAGGTGGAGTGGCTCACAATGGGGACCAGAACCCAAAGTGGTGTCCAGGACAACCCATTGGAGGGTTTCTTAATCTAGTGACAACCTTAATAATGTATTAGGGGGATGGGTAGAATTCACATTAAACAAGATAATGGATACCTCGCCCATTTCCTATAGTGCTCATATAGGCTAAGGATGGGTTGAGAAGGCTTGGTTGGAAAGATCAACTTCCTTTTCCTCACGAAAGGAATGTTGATTCCGTATGTGTCACCCTATGGGGTCGGGACCTAGTGAGAGGTTTACCAAGACAATCATAGATGGGGGTTGAGTCTAGTGAGAGACTGTCAAGACAACCCATGCTAGGACAATGTGATGACACTCCTCCCTATTGCAGTCTAGCACTCCCTATTTGTATTTCCTCTTTCTATTGTGTGTGTGCTTCTATAAGTGATGTAAGTGTTGAAAATATTGGTGTTGTTAGCAATGTTGTTATGGTGTCATGTATAACCCCTTGCTTATTTTAGCATACTGCTTTACTGACTATCTATTGGATGTGGGACCTTGTGTTATCTCCTAGCATGGGGGGGTGGACCTCAGGGTTCCACATGGTTGGGAGGTTGGTGCTTTTCCTCCATTGGGTATTCTTGTTGCATGTTCGTGTGCATGGAGATTGATTATTGCACTATGGACTCTTGTTCCTATTCCTATTTGAGAAGACATCCTATCATGTACTTGTATATTGGATTGTATTTCCATATATATATCTTAATGTAATATGATGTAATCTTCCTACATGTACTAGAGGAAGCAATGTTGAAATTATTGTAATGATGTAACAATTATTGATGATTTCCTCTTGTAAAGAGTGTTGTAAAGCAATGCAACATTCATATGATGGCCAGCTAGAAAATGATTTTAATGTTTGATTATTAGTTGTCACATTATGGAAGTAAGTAAAATAGGATCATTTAATTTGGTGCTTTAAAATGAACCTTACATGTTAGATTGTTCATGTATATTTTATAGTTGATGAAATGTTTTTAGTAATCTTGATTTTCTGAGTAGCATAGTCGAGGAACCTTAGAGGACCTAGGACTAGATTATTATGTTATTTTATGCATTCTATAGTGTTATTATTTATAAAAATAAAAAAATGACCTAGTTTAGTGTTGTCCTCTAGGGTTCCTTGGCGGGGGCATTACACCTGGTATCAGACCCCAAGTTTCTAACACTGGGTACTTTGGTTTCATATGAGCCCATTATGTTGTCCTAGTTGCTTGGACTCTTGAGATTATATTTTCCCCTTTTTTCCATCTTCGCCTAACAACCTTAGACTTTTCCTTTGGTGGTGTTTGTCTAGAGAGATGCCTAGAGGCCGAGGTTGGGGTCGTGGTAGAGGTCGAGGGGGTGTCCGTGGGGCTAACCTCCAAAACCTCCCTTCTCATGATTCCCATGAGGGTGGTTGAGAGGATCATCAAGATTCTCAGGATGATTAGAGGAGTGTGGTTCAAAATCATGGTCAACTAGAGTTAGAGGGAGCTCGGTTACGTCTTTTGCTTGAGGAGATCCTTGCCTGTCTAGGCCCTAGATAGGAGGGTAATCGGCAGGGGGAATCCCAACACTGCGGGCATATGGATAAGGAGAGAGAAAGGTCTCCTAAGAGGAGATATGTCACGACAGAGCAGGAGACAATTATAGCAGGTCATATGAGGGATCTCTTGAGGTCACGCCCTCCTATTTTCGATGGTTCTAGTGGTGGCTTGGAGGCTGAGACATGGTTGATAGACTTGGATAGGTGTTTTTCTATGCACCCATATGGTAGTAACCACAAGGCGAGATGCACCATCATGCACCTTAGAGGTTTTGCTTCCACATGGTGGCGGTTGGAGGAACAAAATTTGCATTTGGACATTGGTTCAGTTTCTTGGGAGATGTTTTTGGAGAGGTTTAGAGCTCGCTTTTTGTCAGACCATTGGAGGTAGCATCGTGCGGATGACACTAATGCATTTGACTGCAAAATACGACGAAACTGTCCGACAAAATATGTAAAATTCGATGTTCGTCGGGTGCTTGTAAAATTTGATGTGTAATTTCCAATTG
>VDFB02027651.1:0-17816 GCA_007258455.2 Sequoia sempervirens | reverse complement strand
TAAATTCATTTTGTTGATATACTCTATAATTGGTAGTTTATATATTGTACTTTCTCTATACATGATACTTAGCAAGATTGGGGACACTAATAGAACCTTCACTTATTTTTAAAAAAGGACTAAGAATGAAAATTAAACATGGAAAACCAAGGAAATAAAATTTAATATAGTAAATGGCCAATAATGTGCCAAAATGAAAGAACCATTTGTTGTTACTCTAATATTTCAACTCATATACTAAAATTACCAAGTATTTTATAAATGTATTATGCAAGGAGCACAATATTGGGAATCAATGTGAATGATTCTCATCAAGAAATTAGACAAGCTTTGAGATTGAAGGACCCAAGATCTTTGTAGGTTTTCAATGAAGATTTAATTAGCCACTAATAGGAACAATAAGAAATTAGATAAATGTGAAAATAAATCCTAATCTCTAAGAGTGTCGTGCTAAGAATTACATACGCATCTCATAAATTTCAATAGAGACATGAGACACATTTATAGAAATAAAGGAAAGAAATAACTATTTAGATAGTTATTAATCTACAAAAGATTAGGACCTACGTACTTCGAGAGATTAATAAAAATAAGTTTTTATTTATAATTTTTAAATTTGATAATTTTGAAATTATCATAGATGTAAAGTAGAGATAAAATATTTTTCAAAAAAACAAATAAAAATGACAAATAAATAAGGTGATTAATCAAGATTAACATGATATTGCAAAAAAAATAATAAATAAAAGAATATACATATTTGTACATAAGCCATCAAAAGTCTAAATATACCTATCTTTATTTAAAAAATAAAAAATCTTTAAAATGACTAAAAATTATTAAAACTTATTAAGCTCAATGAAAAAACACTACCTTCCATATAAAGAGTATACAACATGATACTTATAGAAAACAAATTATGTAGGATACCAAAAAATTGTTAAAAAGATAAGATAAGATAAAATTATATATGAAATTAATCATATGAATTTCATAGTTAAAAAGATAATTCTATGGATTTTTAAATATACATATATAATAATCTTGAAATCTTTATTTTGAAAAAATATATATTATATTTTATAAACTTTTACATTAATAATTTTTTTAATATTTAAGTTATACTAAAATCTAAGATGTTTAATATTCATTATTATTTTTAAATTATAATATTGATTAAAGATATATAATTATATTTATAAGATTTAAAATCAATAATGAACTTAGAAAATATTAAATCAATCAAAATTGTTTCTATTATCGAAAATACTATATAAGTAAATTATAAACTATTATAATATAATATTTAAATATAATATTTCAAATGTTAAATAATTCTAATGTTAAATTTTTATAATTATAAACTTACCTTTTAATGATGTTAGTAAGTGTTGACGTGTGTCTTGGCATAGCAACATGCAAACAAAATATTGCTACTCTGCTTCTCCTGAAAGAGAAAGACAACACATGGATGCCTTAGCTCCGAAGGAAACTTTCATGCCGATGGGAAACTCCCAGTCACCGGGACGATAACCAATGTCCTGCCGACATGTGTTTGCATGTGAACTCCACTCGCCGTGACATCCCCGAGGTCTTGCCGATAGGCAACACAGACGCCTACTGAATAAAATGCACTGGTAGTCAGCAAGACATCTGCAAGGTCTTGCTGACTTTCTTCTTAGAGGAAAATTATGACCAACTGGATTGAGAAATGTTTTCCACCTGAGCTCCCCTGGCAAACAACACCATGTGTGTGATTTAATCCTGCAAATTTGATCAAAGGATAGTTGATGAACAGTTGCACAAATTTGATCTCCAGATGGGACACGTGTCGCCCACCAGCAATATCGCCATCCTACAATTCCCAATCACAGGATGGCGGGAAACCGTTGATTTTGAAGGAATTTTGATTGACAACAGTGTGAATTTCATCCTTCTGAAAAATAAAACATTCATTAAAGGGAAAGGGGACATCACTAAGTTGATGTAAAATTTCCTCGGGCCCCACCTTGTACAGTCCACGTGGCAGTCACCCATGATTTCACAATCAACCATAGCACCATTGCAGGATGGCAGGGAATGGCTTAGATCAAAGGACAGTTGATGAATAGTCACACAAATTTGATCCACAGATGGGACACGTGTCACTTGCCCGCAATATTGCCATCCTACGATTCTCGAACATGGGATGGTAGGCAACCATTGATCTTGAAGTAATTTTGATCGACAATAGCACAAATTTCATCCTTCTGAAAAATAAAACATTCATTAAAGGGAAAGGGGACATTACTAGGTGGATGGAAAACAACGACATAAGTTTTTTTAAAACCGTTCAGCATAGGGCCAACCAGGATTTAGGAAAATAAAACCCGCGGAGGAAATAAAATATTAAGACCAAAGGGACTAGGCCTAGAGAAAACGATGGGCATAATATGTTTTTAAAACCCTTCAAAAAAGGTAATGGTGAAATAGATCCCAACCAAGGCATTACGTAAACACAAGGGTTTAAGATGAAGACAAAGCTAAAACCCTAGCCCTAAGAAATTTTCCAACACCATGAAAGACCAGTGACATAAGGTAGGGCATGAGTGAAACATTAGGAACAAAATTTGAAGTTCCATCAGTACAAGCATTGGATAATTTTATATTAATAGTTTGTCCTATTACAAATATAAAAGGTGAGCACAATAAATAACATGTATATTGGCATTAAATGTGAAGGATTTTCAAAAAGTTATAGTGTTAAACTATTGGCCCATTTTTGTTCAATATAAGTTGTATTTTAAATCATTATGTGTTGTTTTTATAACAACAAATAGATTTTTTGTGTTCAACTATTAGTCCATATGTGTTGTTTTATAAAATAGAACACAAAGAACAAAACTTTGAAGTTCCATCACTACCCGTAACCCTAAACCCTAAACCATTAATACTTAACCCTTAAACCCTCTACCCTCTCTCTCTCCTACAAGCATCTCCCTCCAATTCTCTCCCTCTCGTGCCTCTCAAGTCTCCCTCCTACCCCTTCTCCCTCTCTTAGGTCTTTCTCTCACTCACTCACTCCTTCTCTTAGGTCTTTCTCTCCCTCACCCCTCTATCTCTCATCCCTCCACCCCTTAACCTTAAACCCTT
Organism: Sequoia sempervirens; assembly: GCA_007258455.2. Classification (NCBI taxonomy): domain Eukaryota; kingdom Viridiplantae; phylum Streptophyta; class Pinopsida; order Cupressales; family Cupressaceae; genus Sequoia; species Sequoia sempervirens. The sequence goes on along the minus strand of VDFB02027651.1, from coordinate 14,684 downwards.
AAACCATCTACATCACCCTAACCCTCCCTCTATCTCTATCACTTCAATATCCCACCCCTCCCTCTCGAGCCCCTCCTCACTACCTACCCCACTCATCCCTCCACCTCAACCTGCAAACCCTTAAACCACCCTACCCTCTACCACACCCTCCTCCCTCTCTCTCTCTCTCTCAAGTCTCTCCCTCCTAGCACCACTCCCTCTCCGAGGTCTCTCTCTCACTCATTCACTCTATCTCAAGTCTCGCCCTCCTACCCCTTCTCCCTCTCTTAGGTCTTTCTCTCACTCACTCCCTCTATCTCTCTCCCCTCCATACCCTTAAACTATAAACCTTAAACCTCTACCCTCTAATACGCTTAACCTCTACCCCATATCTCTCTCCCACCTCCCTCTTTCCCTCTTTCCATCTTCAATTCTACATGTTTTGAATTCTAATTTTTCATTTTAAATGAAAAAACTTGGTTTTACACCTTATTTAAGTCATTTAATCCTTGATTTTTGTCTCCAATAGATTTATTTAAAACTATAGACACTATCCAATTGAATTATGAGATTCCTCTCTTCTTCTATTAGGATGTAAGAAAAATCATTTGAGAGGTCTTTTTGGATCTTAGCCATTCTAGTTTCAAGGAGATCCTTTCTTTGAAAAGGTTTCTAAAGACTTGGATATTCCACTCTTTTAGTCTAAGTTTTATGAATTTTAACTTTTGATTGAATATGCAAATCTTAGTGCAATGATCAACTGTTTGGGTGAGCCAAGATTTAGTGACAACCATTCCTCTCTCTCTCCCCTTCCCCTTTCTCATAACTCATAAAGAAGTTACATATTTCATGAAGAAGTGAAATAAGTATTTTTTTTGTTTCAAATAAAATATCAAAACTCTCCACTATAAGTATATCATTTAAAAAATAAAATGGTCATTTAATAAAATAAGACACTCATTGAAACAAGTGTTGTTATCATAGTGAAAATATATTATTCTTATCTGTACAACAATTGAGGTAGCAATGTATAAACCTTTAAACCATCTACCATGTACCCTTAACCCTCCCTCCTTCTATCTGTCTCCCACTCCCTCCCTCTCTCCCTCTCTCAAACAAGTATCTTCAATATCCTACCCCCTCTCCCTCCCTTAGGTCTCTCTCTCACTCACTCACTCCCTCTATCTCTCTCCCCTTAACCCTAAACCCTTAACCCTTAACCCTTAATAAACCCTCTACCCTCTACCCTTAACCCTCCCTTCCTATCTCTTCTCCCACTCCCTTCCTCACAAGTCTCCCCTGAGAGAGAGAGAGAATTAGAGGGGAGGTGGAAGAGTGTTGAGGGTAGAGGATAGAAGGTTTAAAGGTTTATGGTTGAGGAGGTAGGAAGGAGAGAAAGACCTAAGAGAGGGAGTGAGTGAGTGATAGAAAGACCTAAGAGAGGGAGAAGGCATAGGAGGAAGAGACTTGAGAGAGAGAGATCTGAGAGAGGGAGAGGGGGTAGGAGGGAGCGACTTGAGAGAGAGAGAGGGTAGAGGGTTTAGGGGTTCGGGGTTTAAGGGTTAAGGGTTAAATGGTTTAGGGTTTAGGGTTATGGGTAGTGATGGAACTTCCAAGTTTTGTTTTGAGTGTTCTATTTTATAAAAACAACACATATGGACTAATAGTTGAACACAAAAAATCTATTTGTTGTTATAAAAACAACACATAATGATTTAAAATACAACTTATATTGAACAAAAATGGACCAATAGTTTAATCTTATTTTCACATTTTTCTATTTTCTTATTGTTCCTATTAGTGGCTAATTAAATCTTCATTGAAAACCTCAAAAGAGCTTGGGTCCTTCAATCTCAAAGCTTGTCTAATTTGTTGATGAGAATCATTCACATTGATTCCCAATATTGTGCTCCTTGCATGATACATTTATAAAATGAACTTGGTAATTTAGTATGTGGTTGAAATATTAGAGTAACAACAAATGGTTCTTCTCATTTTTGGCACATGATTGGCCATTTTTACTATGTTAAATTTTTATTTTCACTTTTATTTTCATGGTTTTCATGTTATCAAATTTTTATACATTTCTTAGATTTTTAAAAAAATAAATGAAGGTTCTATTAGTGTCCCCAATCTTGCTAAAAATCATGTATAGAGAGAGTGAAATATATAAACTATTAATTATAGAGTATAACAAAAAAATGAATTTAAAAACTACTAAATAGAAACAAGGTTTAGAATAATTCAAAATAGAGATACCATTCTCTTACAAATACTATGTATAGAAACCCTATGTAGCCACACTTTCACTCTCTCCCACTCTCCCACACTCTCTCCCACTCTCTCCCGCTCTCTCGCACCCTCTCCCACTCTCTCCTACTCTCTCTCTCCCCATCTCCCACTCTCCCACTCTCCCATTCTCTCACACCCTCCCACTCTCTCCCACCTTCTTTCCTACTTCCTCCCAGGCCTCTCCCACTCTCTTCCTACCTCTCTCCACTCTCTCCACTCTTTTCCATGCTCTCTCACCGCCTCCCACTCCACCCTCCCACCTCTCCTTTATGTCTCACCCTTTAAGCCCACCCTCCACCTCCTAATTACTCTCGGATATATAGAGAGGAGCAAGAGGGAGATAAAAAGATAAATAGAGATAGATATATAGAGTAGGAGAGATGGAGGGAGAGATGGAGTGAATGAGAGAGAAAGGGGGGAGAGGGAGAGATAGCTCAATAGATAGAGGGGGGAAGAGGCGGGAGTGACATAGATAGTGGAAGATATAGAGAGCGACAGGGAGAGATATATCAATCACCCTCCCATCTCATTCTTATTCATCCTATCTCTTTATCTCTAAATTTCTCTCATCTCTTTGTCTCCCTTTCTATTTGTATGTTTTTCATTCCCCTTATATTTTCTTCCCTATATTTATCTTTTTCTCCTTAAGTGTGCAATGGGAACATTGAAGAGGTCTTAAAGGAGAACTATCATATCTTTAATCAAATGGCATGCTACCTTGAGCATAAGTCCCCAAGGACACATGCCATCCTTAGATTGTTGACATGAAACAACCAATCAAAATTTAGTTTCTCTCTAATATTAATATATATTACTATTATATTAAATATATATTATATTTATTATATTTTGTATTATATAAAAATATACTTATTATTAATTATTAATTATAATAATTTTATACATATTTAATAATTTTGTTAAAGAATATAATATCTAATTATAATAAGTTGAATAATTATATTATTTATTATGTAAAATATAGCTAATATATGCTTAACTATATTGTAGAATATTAAAACCTAGCTAAATGGTGCCAAAATTTTGAACTTAATTAACATATTGTAAAAGCTAACGAAACTGAAAGTTGTAAAGTTTGTCAAATTTAGAGAAGTGGAAAGGTCAATGCCAGTAATCGAGGGAAGAGTTTGAAGGGTGAAAACAAGGTCAATGCCAATGAGGAAGAGTTTATGGAGTGAGCCAAGTTCAATAATGACGAGGAAGAGCTTTCTGGGAGTTAAAATAAAGGTCAATTAAAGACTAATGTAAGAGTTTGGAGGAGGAAAACAAGGTCAATATCAGCACCGAGGAAGAGTTTGAGTGAGGAAACATGTCAATACCAGTGCCATGATGAGGTTGAGGGCACTCATGGAAAATCGATTTCACCAAGGGCAATGAGTACTGTATAAGTTTGCACCCCATTCTCTTTAATCACATTTTCATGCCTAGTTTCCAAAGATCTTTGTACATTGGCACCCCATTCTATCTTTTATAAGATAAGCATAAAAAATAAAATAGATTATACAAACATATCCACCTACAATCCCATTCAAGCATTTTAATTAATTTTGAATTAAACTAAAACAAGAATCATACACACCACAACAGTGAGATGAACGAAACAAGCTGATCATTTTATTCAAAATTCAGATATGTTTGTACAATGGAGAGACATGAGTTTGAATTAATCATATCAATTCAAATTCCAGTACTGTCATAAAACATCAAATCCCATGAATTCAAAACCTACTATAGAATGACTCAAAACCTAAATTGCATTTTCTCCCTAAAACCATCAGACTTTACAAATTTCAACTTCATCTAGACTGACCAAAAATATCTAACTTGCTAACCCGACTTCTAGCCTTGAAATCCTTCTTATAGAAAAAGGAGGAGCAAACAAGCATCAGGCCATAAAGCACATGTGTCACCAGCCAATTGGACCGCCTTGTACTCTTCATCAGTTGGCCAATCAAAATTGATCACCTCATTCACCTTGACACTATAAGGTTTGTACTTAGCTACCACCTGATTCACTTCTCTTTCAAAAGAATCCAAGAATGAGCTGGTGCTAATGATTTTGTCCATACAACTCACCAAAAAATCATAATCTGAGTTACCCTATTTTTCAGGGTTTTGTAGTCCAAACATGATATAAAGTATCTCTTACACTTTTTGTGATTACTGTAGCTTGTGTAAGAGGCCCCATGGATACTGTTGTAATTGTAGGATGCATGAATAGGGCATAGGTTTCAACAAAACATGTATGGGAGATCTGATTTTATGAATTTTTATCCATGTGTAGACCTAATGGGTTATTTCTGAACACTGAATATAAATGATATACATACACACACACACACATATATGTATGTATGTATGTATATGTATTTTTAAATGTAAAAGTAAATGCAATTACTAGATGCTCTCCCAGAACAATAAATGCAACATATCATTAAAGAAATCTATATCTATGTATATAAATGTGTATTTCTAAATGCAAGTGTAAATGCAAAGAGCATATGGCTTTGTAGTGTTATAGATACAACATATCCATAACTTAATGTAATTGAAATTATAAAGTCTTCAACACATATAATAAGAAATCGATCATATTGGCATTTTTTCCTGTAAACTAGGTTGGTCTTCTAATCTACCTATAGAATTGTCAATTCCAATCAAGGGTAGCTTGAAGGACCTGGACCAACTTACGAGGATTTTAATAATAGCCTCCTACACTTTGGGCTCTGCAAGACCCAGGAGGGTGGTCTCTATAATGTGTTTATGATCTCTATACCAAACTCATAAACAATCATTAACGATTCACAGATAATCCCACAAATAGCTCAACAAAATAGGATACCACTAAAATGAATTGGCTTTTCACAAGTAATATCAACTACTTGGAGCATGAGATGATTACAGCATTATTTTGTAACTTATGATAGTCATTTTATTTGCAATTTGGCAGCAATCCCTAAGCAAAGACATACAGACACAGAGTTTCACAAATTCATACAATTTAGATCAGTGCCATATACCATAGGGGAGTCAAATTCACAAACATTCATGATTCAACAATAGACTTAAATACTTAGAGCTCATAATCCCTAGCATTATTGCATTACAATAGTGTCAATTTCTGTCCCAACCCAATACTTCTTACTAAATCCCTCTACAAACATACCCATCCATGATTCCATCCAAGCACTTTAATTAATTCTTTGAATTAAAGCCAAAACAGAAAACACACATATCAGAGCAATGAGATGAACATCATAATCCTTGATTATTCTATTCAAAATTATGACATGTTTGTACAAAGGAGAGACATGAACTTGAGATATAACATCATAGCTCAAATGCTAGTGTTGCTTATGAAACATCAAACCTCCATAACTTTAAAACCCATTAGAGGATAACCCCAAACCTAAATTTCCTTAACATTCAAAAAGGTTCTTACAATCTGCTCTGCAACTATACCTAGACTTGACCTTCAAAATATCTAACTTGCCAACCCTTATTTTTGGCCTTGAAATCCTTCTTATAGAAAATGAAGGAGCAGCAAGCATCGGGCCAAAAATTACACATGTCACTGGTCAACTGGACTGCTATGTGCCAATTCAAAACTATGATCAAAACCACCAAGTCCCGGAGCATCTTTTCATTGATTTCTACTCATTACACAATAGCTGTAGCATTTGTTACACCTCAGAACCTGTGCCCAAAGCCTCAATGGAAACAAAACCATAATCAGTTATAATATAACCACTGAGCTGTCAGTTGCTAGTAATAGACACCGTTTCACTCCTCTTCGATTAAGTACTTGTCCACCCAATTCTGATATTCCTCATCCATTGGCCAATTAAAATTCACCACCTCCCTCACCTTGGTATTATAAGGTGTGAATTTCACCACAACCTGGTTGGCCTCCCTCTCAAATGACTCTCAGAACATGCTGGTATTAATTATTTTATCCATGCTGCTTACCAACAAGTCATGATCTGAGTCATTACAAATCAATTTGATTTGTTCATTAATAACCTATTCTGGCCTATCTTGCCACTATTACAGTGTCTTAATATTTCCTTGTGCATCTATTACATTTGGAAGAAAAGTGTCATTCCAATCATCAAAAATCTTCACTAGTTCTCTAATTTTCCTACTCAAATCATCAGGTAGGGTTTGGAATCCCTTCAATGATTTCACAAAGATTTATGTAGGCTTTAATGACTGGGGCCTGTTATTTACATCAAATCTGGAAGCCTTAAACATAACATCTAAATTAGTGGTCTGAGGGATCCACTTCTCAACCAGAGGTAGAACAACTTCCTGATCTCTGTTAATGTTTTGTATTCCACCCAAGAATAAAGAATATAAAGAATGTACAACCAGAAATCTAGAATCAACATTCTCATTTAAATACCTCAAAACAGTGTCAACCACCTCATTGTGTTTAGCCATAGCACCATCCTCACTCTCCCTTAGGGTAGCCTGTAATTCTATGATTTTATTCATCATTTTCTTTTTGGTAGGATCTACAAAATACTCATCTTCCTCTTCGAATGACCCTAGTGCAGGGCTATTAGTAGGTGTTTGAATTGGGGATCCAAGAGTAGAAATGATTGGGATAATAGGGGGCAATGACCCCAAAGTAGTAGGTAATGCTCTGATAGCAGAGGCACTGGAGGATTCTCCCACCTGCCCGTATCTCAATCTATCTACTTTAGACTGTAGCTCAACATTTTTCTGCTGTATTCTACTATACTCCCCAATTATTGCATTGTACTTTTCCATCAGGATTTTCTTTTCAGCTTCATCTCTTTCAACTGTCTTATGGGCCAATTTGGCCACATTCAGTGTCAGGCTTGTGGCTTCTATTTTTGAGGTTTTAGAAGCTCTCTTGATATTGAGCCCACCCCTTAGACTTGGGCTAATATTAGCCACATTTGGTTTTCTACCTTGAGGTGCCAGTGCCCACATGGCTAAAGTTTCATATTCCTCACTAAAAGTAGAGTCTTGTAGAGCTACCTTGACTTCTTCTTCACTGTTTTGCATAGGATGCTTAGACTGCATAATAGCATTGAATGCTATAGTATCAACTATGTCCCATTCAGGGAGGAGTAATACACCAGCCTGAGATACAAGTTTGCTTCCTTTATCAAGAGTGATGCTTTTGAATTGCTCCATTAATTCAGCTTTGACTTCATCATCATTCTCCTAGTCAGACCTATCAAGTCTTGATTCCCTCTTGTTCTTGCATTTATCCTGATATTCTTCAAGTTTCATCCTCTAGATCAACTATAAGAACATAGGAGTTTTCACGAAGGCATCATCATCCAAGAATGCCTTGCAAGCCACCATCCTGGTGTCCTGTACACACCACCCCTTTATATCCATATTAGTTAGCACCAATTGTGTTGATCTAGGAGGGGAGGGGATACCAACCTGCATGTCTTGATCAGTTATGATTATTTCATCCACTAGAGCCTCTTGTGACTCCTCAACTCTTCGCCTCTTAAGGCTTGGCTTTGATGGCAGCTCTACAGGGTCATTTCTAGGTGGTGAATCTAGATCCACAATCTTTATCCCCCCATATTTCCTAATCCCATGACCCGGTTGTGATGATTTTTTCATTATTTGTTTCCATTTTTTATCTCCTCCTTCTTCATCACTGCTATCATCTCTCTTCCTCTTGTATAGAGGCCTTTCCACTAGTTGCTGATAGGTCAGCCTTGTTTCTTTAGGCCTCACCTCTAATCCTTGAATTTCCCAGTCCAGTTCCAAGTTTATTTTCTTGGTTCTTAGGGTGCTCATGATTTCATTGAAATTATTCATCAAGAAATTAATTCTTTTATGAAATGGAGTGAACTCCATCAGTGGATCATATTTTGGATCCATTTTATGCACCGTGGCCAATATTTTCTCATAAGCAATCCACTTCTCTTTATTTAATTCCTACTGGCTCAAATCAAACTCATTTCTAATCAAATCCTCAGGAAAATTGAAAACATGAGCAAACTTACCACCCTTAATTCTTTCCCTAAATAGGGAAAAGAATCCCTCAGGGTCATGCTGCCTCATAGATCCACTATTCAAATGGTAGTCATCAAAATATCTATCAAAGTGAACCCATCCTCCCTTGGAAAAAAACAAAGTCTAAAACAACAATATAATCAGGGAACAAAGTCCCTTTTCCTTTTCCTGTTAAATTATCTTCATGAATACAACCTATTTGTCACATGATCTCTACAAATCCCATTCTTGATGGTACATTATATGGGAGAATATGAGGAGCTCCCTAGAAACCATAAACCCTTAGGGTAGTGCTTACAGGGTATAGAATAATGTCACCTCAATTATGACACACCTTCAAATCAAGCTTCCTCACTTTGGGTCAGAGGAAGTTGTGCAAATCATCATGAATCCTTGGCACATTCACCACCAGTCTAGCTCCGAGCCTAGAATCAAAGTAGTTATCAAACTGCACAAAACTGGCATCTCCCTTGTTGTAAGACAAGTCTGCACTCCAAGCCTACACTGGTAATTTTTCTCCATTCATCTCCTGCTTCAACTTCATTTTCTCTGAGAAGAAATCAGCATTCTTGTACAAGAACATATGCATTAATAAGGAGTACCAAAAGAAAGGAGTACTAGTGTCCCCCACATATAAGTTCAGCAAAACCTCATGTATCCTTTTAGCAAGGAAAGAAGCATAGTCATACACTACAAAAAAGTTAGGATGCTGAATTTGATCCCCCATAAACATATAAGCAATGGGCATCACGGTATTAGGGATGAAACCTAAAGTTTGGAAAAGTGAATAAAAAGTTGCCAAGAAATGATTAGCAAAACAACTCAACCTGAAAGTTTCCTGGTCAGTTGGGCTGATGTGAATCGTTGAACTGCCCGCCCTGGCTAGATGAAGAGGAAGCAACTTTAATCTGAAAAGAGATTGTGCCCTAGCATATTCCTGCTTCATTTCATCAAGGTCTATCCGGACAAAGAATGAGCTGTATTCACTTAAATCAAAAACCTGTCGAATCTCATCTGCATTTATATTCAGTAAAACCCCACCATCATTATCCATGATAATCCTTGTGATGGGATCATATTGTGCAGCCACTGCCCTGAGTAGGTCAACATCAAGAAATACATTCGGCACCACAAGTTTTCCCATATAATATCTCCAACCATTTGAAAAAGGATGAGAGATATTTTGTTGCCCATACCATCTCGTGGACATTTCCAAGCCCGTCATTTGTACCTTAGAATCCGCAATGTTATAGGTTTTATATCTCAATCCCTCACCTCAGGCTGTCCCATTTATTAAGATCAAACCCCTCTTCTTGTCATTTGTTGACAAAGGGAACTGGTCAAGGAAATCGTCGTATAGATTCCTTTGCAAATAATCAATATGGCCAGAATGCTGATTTAGTGGTGCCATTTCAAACAACCAAGGATTCTCCTAAGATAGAATTTGTGAACAAACTAGGGCTACCCAAAATGAAATTACAGTAGAATTTTGCAATTTCCCACAATTCAAAAGAACCAGTAACCCTAGAACCTTAATCCAGAAAACCATTGACCAACACAAAATAACCCTCCACAAGAATCACATTCAAACAGAAACAGTGATAAAGAAAGTAACTCATGGGATTTCATGCCCTGCAGAAAATCAAACCCTGTTGTAATTGCCTTGAAAAAACTCTATCTTTGGCTCTGGACAACTTTGAAAACACTTGAATGCCCTTGTGGTGAAGATAGCCTAAAATTAAATACTTAGAATTTATGAAAAAATGGCTAGAAGACATCTCATCCACCATTAAAGCTTACTTGCACGCCACACCAACGGCTTCAATTGTATTTGATGCAAATTTAAATCTTGACCGCTGATCTCTTGTTTCTGTTAGATTATCAAATGGTCACCTTCAAAGAAGATGACAACACTACATCATTATCAAGGACCCACCATAATACATAGTGCCAAAAGAATACACATGGCACCCACCCACGATATCATGATCATTAAACTCCCTTCAGTTTAGGATCACATGATAGCAAGCAACCGTTGATTCCCTTCATCGGTGATCACAATCATACATAATAGGGAGCAGTATCAATACCTATCCGTCGAGCATCTTTTTTCACCAAGGTTAAAACATCATCATTGACCATGAGCACGTGCATCTCACATGTAGTTTAGTAACTAGCTCCATAATGCACTAAAGTCTGATACACATATTAAACACTTTTTTTAACTCTTTTCAGCATCGGCAAACTGGGACACATGGTGCCCACCCACGATATTGCGATCACCAAACAACTAGTGGTGGTGTCATCGCGAGATTGTGGGGAATGGTCAAAATAAATTGTAGGGAAATCGACAGTCATCAAAATAACCCCTACAAAACATTAAAAATACTTAGAAAAAAATAAGGGGAAAGGGACACCACCTAGGGCAACGACAGTCGATGACTCAATGTTGTTTTAAAAGCACGAGGCACGGACTGACCCAGACTTTAATAAATAAAAGGGGCAGGAGAAATATTTAACATTTTTATTAAAAAGGGGCCTGGCCTAGATGATTCAATGGGACATAAGTTGTTTTTAGAACCCCTCCTCTAAAGGTAATGATAGAAAAGACCCAACCCAAAGATAGAACACCAAGGTTTCATGGAAGCAAAGCAAAATTCTAGCCCCAGGTACCTTCCGAATAATCAAGACAAACTAGTAACAAAAGGAAACCAAGGACTTAAATTTGAGGCTCCATCAGATCAAACTATTAAACTACATGAGAAATAAATGAAAACAGTAAATGCATATGTATGTGTACTTGTAAATGTAGGTGTAAAATAAATAAGAATAATGAAAATTATAAAAGAATACAAGGAATGGTCTCCTCCCTTCTTGGTAGTGATAACCTCCTCCACACACAATCCTTAAAAATTATGAATAGAGGAATATAATCTTTGAAGAACTCAAAGTTGATTCTCTCCTACTTGATGCAATTAGTCATTTTATCCTTACAAACATTTATAGTGATTACTAGAGGCACATAGACCAATTCTTCATAATAGAAGAATTTGATCATACTTTTCCAATGATGGCATTATGAGAAAACCTTAGGTTAAATGAATAATTCCTAGCTAAGTTCTTTAAATCATGTCCAACCATATAAGAGAAGACTGCTACTATGTGTACCTGGATACCATGGAGAAAGGATAGTCTTTGGGCTCTTTCATCAATCATCCTACTTTAAAACATACCAAAATCTCCTAGCAATTAGACATAGGAAGATTTAATATGACTTAAAAAAATTATTGCCAAAGCATAAACTTAAGGATGAGTTAACTGTTAGAGTAATATGTTGTTTTACTTACCATCATATCACATTGATTAATTAATTGTCACTTATTCCTCTTTGTTACTTAAGCTAAACTTAGGCACATTAATAATTAATTAATTATTAATTATTAAGCGTGCACACTAGGGTTTCATTTAGGGTTTCCCTTTTAGGGTTTCTTGATCTCCTTCATAAGGATTGATCTCTACGTAATCATTGATTCTCTTAATGCATTTTTACACTTTGAGGTTTATAGAACATTATTTTTGGTTCTTCATATCTTTGCATGTGACAGGTATCCATCTTGCATGTGTGATCTTGGATTCTAACATGGTATCGAGTTTGTGGTTGCGTTAATTCTTCCTGATCTCGAGGGCTCTATCTGGCTTGAAGATTTTTTGCTGGGTGCAGATTGGGGTTTCAAGAACCTCACGGTTGAGATCAGAAGGTTCCGCAGACGAATTTTGACTGTAAATTCGCCTATATTGGGTAAAGTTGCTTTTGAGGCAAATTTTTTTTGCTGGAACAACCCTTGTGCGGTACGTTTTTCATAATTTTCGCAAAAAAATATTTTCAGTAAAATATTTTCTGCGCTATTTGATTTAAATTTTTGGGGCAAAATTTTATTAGTGGGCTATTGCAAATATTCGGGGGTGTTAAACATCCAGATCGCCATTGTAGAATCCGTCAACTCGCCACTGGTTTTCTGTCAAGCAGTCCGATCCATATTTTGTGGGTACGAGGTCGAGTTCGTTGCTTTGTTGCACATCGGGTAGGGAATTCCAAACAACCGTCGGCAGTCATAGATCTCATCGACGGATGGCCACATCATTAGGATCACCGGCGGTTTATTAAAGGGCGGTCTTCAGTACCATTGCCGTTCACTGGGGATCTCCACTAAGTCGGCATCCCTAGACACCTCTGCGTGACATTCTCTACAACACAGTACCCTCGCTGTCACTTATCCGCAGATCCGGTCAGTTTCTTCATTGTACACAATCAGTAAGCTCAGCGATCTGCATCATATTTTCCATCGGGTGTCTGGCATCGGCGGTTACAAGGCTTGTGTTCCGGTCAGCGGGCTATACTTTCATCATAGTGGGTACCCTCATCTCGATCGGTGGTACATCAACTTGTCTGCCGCCTCCTCATCACCGAGCTCGCCGGCTGTCATTTCATGCCCATTTCGTCAGCCTATGATATCCGCAGCCTCTGTCAGGGTACGAATCTTCATTCAAATCGGCATCGGCATCGACATTTTTTGGGCTAGATCTGCACACCCTTATTTTGGTCGGCTGGTATGTGTCTTTGAATCACAAGTTTTTATTATAAAACTTTGTATTCGGTGGCTTTTATTTTGCTTTTCTTGGTGGTGTGATCACATGGATGACCGAAAATCAAGCCCCGGATGCACAATTTTTGCACCTATTTAGTGTTGCACTGTCCTAATTTGTCCCCAAGTGCCTATTTATAGGCCTTTTTTTCATTTTATCATAACTTTCGCATACGGAGGCCTTTTTTCAGAAACAAGATATCGTCGGAAAGCTGGAAGAGTCAACTTTTCAGTGGTACATATATTTTGCAGGGATTTTGCAGTTTTGTGCCATATTTTCCAGGTTGAAGACAAATCTCCTTTTTTGGCTTTCGGAGCTCATATATTTGTAAATGGGTGACTTAATTACTTTGGAGAATGGGAACTATAGGCAATGGAGTAATTTAATTCTCACTCATCTTGGTGAGATAAATCTATTGCCCTATTTGTTTAATACAGTTCCTTTTCCTAGCACAGGTGTTGAGTATTGCAATTGGATAGGCTTTAGGGCTAGAGTCTTTAGAGTTATTTTTGAAAATGTAAATGATGACATTTTGGAGACTCTTATTCACTTCAAATGTCCTCATACTCTTTGGATTCACATTAGAGAGGTATATGGAGACCATGATTCTTCTCCATCTCTTGAAGCTCCTCTTTCCAACTCACATGTGCTTGTTCATTCTTCAGAGTTGATAACCCATGATTGTGATCCTTTGGACAAGATTGCAGATGTTTCAGAGGTTCCTGATAGTCTTCCTGATTGGGATTCCTATTTGACAGACATTGCTTCTTTGTTTGTGGAGTCTCACATTTCAGATTTGGAGGACCAATTTGAGGGTTTATCTCTCTTATTTGATGATAGTCATGGGTCCACTATTATCACTTCATGTTTGTCTATGGAGTTTGTTCAAGATCAGTTTCCACTTGTTCTTGGTTTGTCACAATTTTTTGTGATTGGGCATGTACCTGATTGGATTGTGGCATCATCTTTATCATCCAAGAACTTGGCAACACATGAGCAGATTTCAGAGACACAATCTTCATACATATGGATTCCTCTTCCTTCTTCCTATCCAAAATGGGAATCATTCTTGCAGTTGTACTTGGTGTATCTTCTTCCTAAGGGGAGAAACATTGTTTGTAGGCATTGGATTTTGTTTTGTCTTCAGACATTAACCATACTTGCAGGAGATCATACATCATGGGGGGGATATCTTATCTCTTTACTTCCCTCTTATGGGGGGGTAATTTATTGTATATTCATGATGGATGTAGTCCTTGGGGGGTATCATTGAGTCCTCCATACATCATGTTTACATTCGTCATGCCTTTTTTTCTTGTTTTTCTCTCTTTTGGAGAAGGGTTTTTTCCCACTGGGTTTTCCCTTTTTCTCTGCTTTATGAGAGATTGCATTTCATTTGCATCTGTAAATGGGTACCTAACATGGCCTAGTTGCCGGGACCCATAGTAGTTTGCATTTTAATCTTCTCCCTAAGTTGCACTTATGGGGGGGTGTTGGTGTAATTAACTATTTAATTACATCGTCATAAGTTTACTTAGGCAATCTTTAATTCCTAAGTTATAGGATCTCATCTTTATCTTATCGAGCTATCTTTTTGCTCAAGATAAGATTTAGTTGTTGCATGCTTTCCTTTTATAAGCAAGCCTCATCTTGTACATTGGTATCAATTAATCGTGAATCAATCTTGCATATTGATAGCAAGCATTCTCGCCATCAATCTCTCTTGTGTGGAA
>VDFB02027650.1:0-26194 GCA_007258455.2 Sequoia sempervirens | reverse complement strand
TGTGGAGATTGTGTTTAAAATATATATCGATTGTCAATTTGGCCAAAATTGTAAAGCCACTGTGTGGGATCACAACTAAAATGAATTACATAAATAAAGATCCCAGCAAAAAGACAAGAAGTTACCATGTCTGCCTTGACTGCATGAACAAACACATAATAGAGTTCCAATGGTTGCAGGATAGACAACTACTAAGACTGTAACTAATTACTGAAAAGAAAAGTAACTACTAAACTGAGTGGATGGAATTCTCACCAAGTGGGCCCCCTTGAATGATTCTTCCTTAAGCTAACTCAGATCCAACAAATCAAAATATCATTTTATTCATTGAAAACATGATTACATCATATTGGTAACATGACTATATTCCTTGAAACTAAAAATGAAAGTTCAATATTAGAACATCCAACCTTGTGAAGAGGGATATACGATCATTATTTATAAGAGAAAAGCTTCTAACTAACCCTAACTAACTAGACGGCCAACTACAACAAACTAGGAGGATTCCATTTATTGAACGAATGAAAAAGAGGAAGGAATTTATGCATGCACAAGACTTTAGTCAAACCAATTTTTCCTTAACGAGGATCCAGCATAACGACACCTCCTAAATCTACTCAACTAACATACATGATCATTTAAAGGTAAATTACAACTTCCACACGAGCTGGAAGTTTCCCTCCATTGACCTCTTTAATGACCATCTCCTTGACTTCTTTAGCAACTGGCCAGCTAGCATGAGCTCCTTCCATGTTGCAAGCTTCATTTATATCTGCATCTTAATGTGAACCTACATAATGACATTAGCGTGCTCAAAATAATTGTATATCCATAATCACCTTAGAATAACATTCCTTCAATCACACGCAAAATTAATATAGATATATCACATAGTAGGTTAAATATCATAAAGGTTGCAAGGGTAGGTTCATGCCCAAAGTTCATAAACTTAGGGAAATAACATAGAGAGTGTCAATAACGAGGTGCTAAAGTCCATAGTAACAACAAAAAATATATGATAAACCCTATCAAAATTGAGCCATTATTTGGAATCATCATCTACCCCCAACCTAATGATCTATTGGTCCTCCAGTAGAGAGAACTTATATCCTTTGCCTAACCAAAGCTCTAAAATCACCAACTGTTATCTACCCTTGATCATTCTTTGCAGTATCTAAGTTTGGATCCCAATAGAACCCCTGCTTTCTTTCTAGTCTACCCCACCTTGGCCTCTCTGTATCTATATCATATACTAATTTGTTATGTAATCTAGAACTAGCTACAATAAAATAGGTGGTTGAAATATCAATGGGATCCAATAGTGTTGCCTCATCCTCCCAAGATGTATATACCTGATGCTTCATTTGCAAGCTACATAATAATTTTTTAGGGAATGGGGTTCAACCTGTTTTAACTAATTTGGTAAATCATTCCATCTCTGTGATATATACCCCAATACTATTTTTCCTATAGTAGCATTTTCCTGCTCATATTCTTGGTATGCTTCCTCCATAGCAGGAATGATCCTCTTTTTGTATTATGGATTATAAAGAAGTTTGTTCCATGTGTAGTAAATGTTCGTAGGATTGCTTGATTCAAATCTAAGAGATAAGGGGGTATAGAGTTCTCTTTTTCTATATATTTTGAATTGTTGCCCCTAGCTGATTTCATTTTCAATCCATGACATTAATTCCCTCAAGTGAATATCCCAAATGTATAACAATGGATTCCACTCATGGCCATTAGGAACAACATAATTATGCAAGTACAATTCACACAACAAATTTTTAACTTCAAGAGGGGAGGATTGGTAAGCTTGGAAAAATTCCTGTGGGGTTTCAATGGAAGGGTTTAAACTAGAAATGACCCTTGACAATTTAAAAGAAAGATGGTGCTCCTTTAAATGTAATGCATACACCCATGGGGGAGTTTTGAATGCCATCATTTGTGGTACTAAAGCCACCATATTGTCTACCATTTCCTTTAATGCAGTGATCTCTGCATTCTTCTCCTTAATTTCTACATTTTTTTTATTGGCTTCTTCCTGTAGCTTGAGTTTTTCTTTATTCCATTCTTCCTCTTTCTTCTACATATCTTTCCATAAGTCTAGGGCTACTAATTCCCATGAAAAATTAGGAGGTTTGTTCTTTCCTACTAGGATTTTTCCTTGCAACAGTTCATGATGTTCATCTTTCTCTTCTAGGACTGGTTCTTGATGTTCCATTTGCTTTGTTTGCACTGGTTCCTAGTTTTCAACTTCCTCTACAACAACAATAAGTTCTTCCAACCTTATGCTTTCCTGCTCCTCAGGAGCTTCTTCCACTTCTATATTCACCTTCCCCTTAGGAGCTTTTGTCTCCTTCTGAGGTGTCCTTTTGAGTCTAGGGCTCCTTTTTGGTGGCACACCAATAGCAAACTCAATTAGTTTTGATTTCTTTGGGGTATTTTATTTTTTTCAGTGGCTACAAAATGACTAGTGTCTTCAGTTTTCCACTTCCTAGGGCTACGTTTTACTTTCCTTGTTTTTGCTTCTTCCTTTCTCATTTGTACTTCCTCTTTTCGAATCACAGCCCTACTGTGAACTAGAGTTTTAGGGGAAACATCAACATTGGGGCCCAAAGATGAGCTTTCTTCATATGTATGCTCTGATTTAGAGGAACCTGTTGGGACCTCCAAAATTTGGCAAAATTTTGAAGGCCCATGTAAAATTTTGCCTAATGCACTCAGAAATACCCTGCAGAATAAGCCTAAGTAGCTCACTTTGGTAGCTCATATTTTGACACCCATGAGTTGTCATGAAAATCACTTTAGGGAAGTGTTGATCACCTATCAGAGATGGTGTGTGACCATTTTCAGCCTCCTTGTATCAGTTTTGGTTAGTTTTTGAAGTCTTGGTTTCAAGGTCCAGAAGTTGGTTTGTTGTTCACATGTTAAACCTTTCTAAGTAGGCCATCTTTGTGACGTTGTATATTTGTGCCTGCTGAGTATTAAGCCCAACTGATATTTTTCCATAATTCTCTGCATCTTTATGAGGCCCCATATCAGTTGGAATAGCCCCATGAATCCATTTGTCAATTTTCTCAGATTGATTCCATTTGCAAATTATTTAGATTTGCAAACTAAACTGTGTAAATCTACAAAAAGTGCCTCTACATTTGAATTTATATTTGGTGACCTAATGACCTACACATCAAAGTGAATGTTCCCCATGATTTCCTATATAATTATCTACCACCTTCCTAGTTTGTGGCCCTCCAGCTCTTCATTTGCTATTTTTTCAAAGCCCATTCCAAATGAACTTTTTTAGGGTTTCAAAATCAATAGTTTCAAAAAAAATTGAGAAGGCAGCTTTGTCAATTAATATCTTTCATGTCAGGATCTCTTTTTCCAAACCATCTTTTGCATTGAATTATGGGGTCAAATTTATACACGCTTGTTCAATTTTGTGCCTTTAGGATAGGTTCTGATGGGTTATTTAATTGCTTTCTAATCGCGACATGGCCAAAAATGGTGTTCCAAAAATTTTCAAATTTTTAAAATATTAGGACAACTCATTTCTTGTTTTGGTCTAAAATCTATACAACTCCATTTTCATCAAGATTGGAGGTCATATGATACATTATTTTAATGTACTTTTGTTGCGGTGAACACATCCCAAGGGCCAGTTTACAAAGGAGGTACTTGAGTTTTGAGGGTTGGACAAAGTTTGAGAAAATGGATTTTCTCTAAATAATTGATTATGGCCACACGCAAAAAATCTCAGCTCCAAGGGTCACCATTTGTGCACAGTGAAATTTCTTCGTTTGGGTCGTAATTGTAATTAAAATTTGCCTATTCTCTAATGTTTTCAAATGTTAAATATTTAAAATATTTTGAGTATTTTAAATATTGGGAAAATGCAAACAGGAATTTAGGGCAAGTATAAAGTGCATTTCAAATGTTTAAAAGGAAAAGAAAATTTAATTCTTTCTTTCTATTGGTTGAAGTCATGACAACACAACTTCATGGGAGAACTCATTGCTCATCTTTGGTTTGAAAAATTTTCTCTCATCAAATCCGTGATGGAGCGATGTTGTGTTCTCTCCATCACATATCGCGGATTTAAATTCTCTTTCCTTTTGCATATTGGCGATGCGATATATTTTGGCGCCTCCAAACTACATGCTACAATATAGAGATTCGTAATTTCAGTGCTTCAAAATCCAAGAACATACAACTATGAAGTTTCCTCGAGCATTGAGAAGAATTTCATGAAGACAAAGTTGCATATTGACTGGTGCAGAAATTTTCTTGTTGTCGTTAAATTTTATGGTGAAGTTGTAGAAAAAAGAACAAAAAATTTCAGTGAACAAAAGTGAATATCGCTCGTCACTAATTTATTTTATTTCTCCTCAACTCATGAGCAATACGCGATGGTTATCCTCCCAAGATTTCTCCCATCGCTATTGTATTTTTCTTTTTCCAAATACATCAAAGATGTGTGATGGAGTAGTGCCCTATCACACATCTCTAATATGTATTTTCATTTTCTAAATACATTTGTGGAGTGTGATGGTGACTACTGCAGTGGGCCCGTGAATTAAGTTATATGGAAATATTTAATGAAAGATCAAAGGGTGGAGGCATGGGTAAATGATATTTTCCCGATAAAGTGAAATAAAACAAAAACTTTGGTTGCTCGATATTAAAATATGAAAAAAAGTGCAACAATCACTAATAAACTTTTCATTTCTTGCACCAAAGTAGAGATATGCGATAAGGTGAAGCTACCTTATTTCCATCACTAATATTTTTCATCTTTTCACTTTCGATTAGCGAAGTGATGCTCGGTAAAATTTTGTAAAGCTTGATGGGTCCATGGGAAATGTGAAGGGAGGTTTCTAAAAAAGGTTTTAACTATTGTTTTTAATGGTGAGGCATTTAAGTACTGAGTAAATGATTCTATGTTTAAAATGTTGGACATTTTAAAATTTATAAACTCACAAGTAATAATTTTATTACTAGTAGAATAAAATATGCTCATCACTAGTAAGTTTTTATTTTTTCACATCAAACTAGAGATGTGTGATGATGTTTAGTAAGTGTGGGAGTAAACAGCAGTGGGGCCAGCCCATGTGTGGAAAATAATCAAAATGGTAAATGCCTTAGTGAGATAAAGTTTAATCTTTTAGGATAAATCAAGAACTTTTATTGTTGGGTATTTTACATTGTGAACTCATGGGTGAATGGCTTTTATAGCCATTTTAATTTTTAAAATGCTGAAAATTAAAATAAAGGTGCTCAGGTGGGTGAGTTTTTTTTTTCCAATAAAATGTGAAGGGTTTTCATGACAATGAAAAGGGCTTTGTATTGTTGGGAACTGAAAGTGAAAGATGAACAGGTGAGATGGAGATTTTTATAGTGAAGGATTATTAACAACAAAACAAAATATTCTTTTAGTTGCAAAGAAAGGAATAATAATGAAGGATGAAGTCTTCTCGTGGGGAATATTTTTTTGTTGCAAGGCAGTGGAGTGAGGAGGAAGAAAACAAAGAGAAGGTTGAATATTGTTCTGCAAGCAAAGGCATTTGAAGATCAATGAATCAAAATGTGCCAACTATCTTCTTTAGATGAAAATTTAGAGTTTTTGTTTTTCCTTAAGTGTTGTCTTTCTGCCTCATTATCAGGAGGTTGTTTTTGTAATTAATCACATAGAATACTATAATAGGAAGATAGAACATTTTAGAGGGTTTTTTTAAAGTTGGAGTCTATTGATACTTATGTAATTTTGATTGCAATACTAGAAAGATAATATTGAATAGTGCAATTTTAAGGTCATTTTCTCTCGTATATACTGGTTTTATAAACTATGAATAATGTAATCAAGAGTTATTTTATTCGTCTCCATTGAATTCAAGTGGATGTTTAGTTTTATTCTTTCTTGTCCATTCAAAGAATGTATGTAAATGCTTGAGTGAAGCTATTGGTTTATGTTAGGTTGAGTGCTAGGATTTTGATAAGAAGATATGGTTGAGATATTATGTTGAAATAATGTAATGTAGTATCTTCAAAGCTTGAATGACGCTATGTATTAAATTGTTATCAGATTGCATAGATATTGAAATTAACTCCTCCTAATGGATAAAGCACTGATCTAAGTGTGTTATTTCTATTTTAGTCTGGTGGTTAATTCAACAGCTAATCAAAAAAATCTATCAAATCAAATTCCAGTCCTAGTTAGTTTGTGTGTAAAATTTAATGAATCACATATCTTATGTTTGAATGATGCATTACTATGGAGGTCATCCAAGCCTTTAGAGTATTGTGTTTCAAAAAATATAAAGAATATTTATATGTTCACTATGTGTTTGATGTTGTGGCACACAAGCATCTGAAAGCACATGGTCGGGATCACCCTCCTAGATTTATGGAGAAGATTCCAGTCTATTTGACTGAATCTTGTCTGTTGGCCATATCAACCCATTGAGTCTAAATATGAGAGAGTGGCTACTCTTTAGGACTCATTGCATCTATTGATTTGGGAACCAACAAAACCTATTTCTACTACAGGCTATGTTGCAGGAGGGTTTGTGATAGGGTTTACCCCAGAATTTGAAGCTCCAAGAGTGATTTTAATAACCCCCTCTTCCCCACTAATCCTATGATTTAGGGGTTGACCTCTAGGACCCACATTTTATAATATGAATTCATCAATGTTCAAAAATTCATCCCATGACATATTGGAAACTTTTTGCAAAGATTTTTCTACAAGAAGTTTAATTAAATAGTGATGGGAAACATAATTTTCCCTACCTTTCTTTGTTTCGGAAGCCATGATTGCAAGAAGGTTGTACAAAACATTTGGCACATTCATCCTCCTGCCATGTCTCATGTGATTCAAAAGCTTGAAATGTACAGAATGGAGACATGATTAGCGACCCTCACAGGTAATATATTTGATAATGTGGATAGCAACTTGTTTCCATTTTTTTGGCAAAGAAGTTCTCCTTGTTCCTTGTTTGTCTACAACAAGTGGAGGATCACTAGGCTCAATGAATTATGCCCTAGCTGACCTAGCATCCTTAGAAATAGGGTAGGGTTTCCTTCAATAGGAAAACTTGTTACTTCAACAATCCTCTCTTCAGTGACTATAACTTCTAGCCCTTTCACCATTGCCTTACCATCAGAAAGTGTTTGTGTAAATTCCAAGGAAATGTTGTCATTGAAAATATCTAGTTTCAGGAAGTAATCTAACCATCCACAATTTCTAAATTCAGCCAGAGAGAGTGCATCCTATAGGATCACCTAGTGAACTGTTGGCTCATTTTTTATTAGCTAACCTCCCATTGCTTCTACTCAAACTCTGGAAAACACTTCCTGCAATCCTTCTTCTGAAAACCCAATTTCTTTTCTGCTTCTTGCAACTCTTCACCAGTACTAATGCCAATGTCGTATGACTCTTCAATTTTCCTTTTTGGTGGTATTATGATTATGAATAAGGCCATAAAGAGGACATAAAGGAGGGATATCATCAAAGGAATTGGTGGTGGCTTAGTGTCACATCATGCATGCATGACGTCATTTCAACTATATCATTTAAAATTTGCTCATTTCAAATTTTCCGCCATGCTCGCACATGAATGACATTTATGATAAGTGGTTCACACTTCCTCCCCCAACCTAAATAAAAGCATGTGTCTGTACAGGCTAAGATGTAATTATGATGTGTCATGGCATAGTAATAATATGTGCTATGTGAAATATCAATATTAAAATACAACACTTAAATAAATGCATGGAATGTAATTAAGATACATTAAGTTGTTATGTGCGTGCTTGAAAAGTTGGAGTGTATTTTGCAAAGAATGTGGAAGGAAGTACCAGTCACTAGAAAAGTACGATTGAGCTTATTAAATGAAGTGATGATGGAGTCAAATGATGGTGGAATGATGGAAGAGAGAGAAGGGATGGAGATGAATGGGCGGGTACATTTATTGATGGAGAAATTAATTCCCACAAAAGTGAAAATCTTTATTATGATTGCATGTGTACCTTTGACTAGTCAGAAGGATGGACACTAGGTCCACTTCCTTTGGCTACAAGAACTTCAGAGTTTTGGTAAATAAATTGTTGCATGATCTATTCTTTTGAGATCAGTTTATGATATAACCTGAGAAAATGACCATTGACCAGGAGCTTGAACTTGATAGGATCAATTGTTGTGAGTTGAACATCACCATTGGAGAAGACCTCTACAACCTCATATGGTCCAAACCATATAGTTTACAATTTTTCTATGTTGTCCTTATACCTGGAATCATAAAGAAGTTCCTAGTCACTTGGATGAAACTTCTTTTCTTTGATGTATTTGTCATGCCATCTAACTCTCTAGTTCTACACCATCTCAGCATGGTGGAGAGTTGATTTCCTCATCTAATCTAAGGCATTTAGTTGCATTACCCTATCCTTCTATGCCTTAGATATATCTATTCCAAGGTCTAGTGCAATTCTAAAAGTTTTGTGTTCAAACTCTATAGGATCATTACTATCTTTCCATACAATAGTTCAAAAGGAGTAAAACCAATAGTGGTTTTCCAAGTGGTTCTATAGGCCCAGACAACTTCTAGCAACCTATTTGCCTAATATTTTATGTGGATTGCTACTGTTTTGGTCAGAATAATTTTTATTTCCCTATTTTTTACCTCAAACCAACCATTGGCTTGAGGGTGATAGGGTGTGGATTTTCTATGCCTAACATTATACTCGTTCACTACTGTTGTGACAAGAGTGGATGTGAATTGAGCCCTTTGATTTGTGACTATCTCTCTAGGAACTCCATAGCATGTGAATATTTCTTCATAGAGGAATTCTGCAACTTTATAGTCCCTAGCATGTTTCATGACTTTGACCTCAACCCACTTAGTCACATAATCAATACAAACCAAGATGTAAGATTTTTCATTTGATGGTGGATCAATTGGACCTACAAAATCAAGTCCCCATTTACCAAATGGTGTGATAACTACTTGAGGGTATAGAGGCATCTCATCTAATCTAGTTGGTTAGCCCATCCTTTAACATCTATCACACTTCCTAGTGTACTTTCCTACATCCTTATGAATTGTAGGCCAGTAATACCCTGTATTGAAAATCTTCATGGTTGTTCTCTTGGCTGCAAAATTCCCCCCATAGGGTTCATTATGGCATGCATATAGTATATCATAGGTTTCATCCTCTTTGACACATCTTCTCATCACATGATTTGGTCCAATATAGAATAAACAACTTGCAATCCATAGAATGGAAAAGCTTTCTCAATGAGAACCCTAAGCTCTTTTGGAGAGAAATGAGGAGGAACTCTCCCTATAACTAGATAATTGGCTATATCTACATACCAAGGTGTGTGCACACTGATGGAGAAAAAAAATTCATAAGGAAAGGAGTCATCAATTACTTGAGTGTCATCTGATGTAGTCAATCTGGAGAGAAAGTCTGCCACAACATTTTCCTTACCTGGTTTGTCTATGATGGTGATATCAAATTCCTGCATTAATAACAACCACCGTGCTAATCTACTTGAAATCAATGAATTGTTCATAAGGTATCTTATGGCTGCACGGTCTATATGGACAAAGATATAATATCTTGTGATATAATGCCTAAACTTGTCGAGAGCATAAATGACTTCCAACATCTCCTTCTCTGTCACTATGTAGTTAAACTCAGCTCCTTGTAGGTTCTTGCTAACAAAGTAGATTGCATTCTCTATTGCTCCCTCTTTTTGTCCCAAGATAGCCCCTATAGCATAATTAGATGCATCTGTGTGAATATGGAAAGGGAGTTCCCAATTAGGACCCTTGAGTATAGGAGCATGGGTTAATGTTGTTTTTAAATTAGAGAATGCTTTGTCACAATCCTCTGTCCTATTGGAGATTTTTCCAGCTAACCTTGGAATCTTCCAAAAGTTAGCCAACCTTTATATTCAAAAATCACCAAGAGCTAGTGGCCAACACAAAAAATAGAGAATGTTGAGGTCTCTATTCCTTCACTTTAGGCTCTATAGGACCAAGGAGGGTATTCCTTACTGTGTTCATTTAATACATCAACATTTTCAAGAACACTTCAATATAGATCCATTCTTATCTAATGCAAACACACTAATTTCATTAAATCTTTGGCAGACCTTTGAGCGAATTAGTGTCTATTTCACTAAGAATGTGGGTATATTTCAAACATGTGGTTCAAATTTAGCAGAGTTTTATAAATGTTGTTCTGACTCTAAGTCCATAGCCAAATACGGGATTCATTCACTTAATTTCTAAATAGTCAATGAACAACCAGTGCCTCATCAAATTGGGTAAATGGAGTCAAACATTAAACAACCAATAATACATCGATTATCCAATTCCAATATATTTAAACTATCTTTGTAATGCTTTGCAATGCAAAGACTCATGTCATCCAAACACTACTTCTTACCAAATCCTTGTAAATTTTCACATACCCATGACTATTCCTAAGCATTTTACTTAACCCTTTGAGTTAAAGCAAAAAAATCAAGCCACACATTCAAATGAACAATTGATGATAGATGAAACAATCTTTGATAATTTCATTTATAATTTGTGAAAATATACAAAGGAGAGCATGTAATTTGGACTTTGAATTATGCTCTAATATCAGTAATCGATACAAAACTTATTAAGATTATGACCTATATGACTTATACCCAAGACAACTTGCTAGTGAACTCATCAGGAATTTAGCATTATCATTGCTTGCTATAATAAGCTTATACCTAAGACAACTAGACTCAAAACTTTCAGATCAGAACCCCCATAAATCAAGCTATGAAATCCCTTTTATACACAAGGGAGCGACAAAGCATCCAACTCAAGATGTAATTACATTTCATGTTCATTTCAAAATTCATTTCATCAGGTTTAATTTCCCATACCATTACATTTTATTATTTCATGATCATGGGAAAAGAAAAAATCAAAATGAGCAGAACCCATTTGTCAGAGATGCCACACAAGCCCTCTAAAAGGAACCAACAAAATTGGCACATTTACCAATACCAGAGTAACCATCACTGAGGCTATCAACATGAACCCACGAACCAGTCACCATAAAAATGAACCAACAAAAATCACCATCCAGAAGCCGCATCATCACATCACCCCAAAACCCAACATCGTTAGCAAAAGACACAGGTGTTACTTGGCCCTGTCAGCTGCTAAGTAACCACCCTCACTGGGTCTTATAACAAAGAGTGGAGTTGTAATAACAATCTCATCCTTGTAGTCACTATAAGGCACTAGGGAAGCAAGGAACTGGCTAGGGCTAGGGACAACTTCTCTCTCTTCTCCCAACAAGCTATCAAAAACTAGGATAGGAACAATGGGTTTCTTCGAACAAACCCCAGGACCCAAGCTAGACCTTGTTAATTTTTTCAAAAATAGAGGTCCCTTTTCCTTTTTTCCAGTTAGTTTCTACGAGACAAACCTTCTTCTCAAAGCATAGGTGTTGTGAAAAACCACCTCATGTTTTTGCGTACACTCCTTTTCTTTGGAACAACTGGTATCCTAGGCGGAGAAGGTTTATCTTCCAGCATGTATGCAATTGGCTACTGCATACTTAACTTTCAGGACCTCCGAACTGGCACGATAGGCGTGCTTGGTTCACTCATCCTCTTGAAATACCACAATAACTAGTGTTGGTGATGAAGAAAAATGGAAACCACGACTTCCAAAATATCCACACGTTCATGCAATGTAGACACCTCAAAACCAAATTGTGGAAAAGGGTCGAGCCACAATTAGCAATGCAAAATATACAAACACCAGATGATACTAGGCTACCACCCTAGAAATGCATGCACTCCAACTCCTATAATTATCTCTTCTTTGGACACTGCAATTAATTGTACACTCTGGATAATGCATGAATGAATTGATTCATCTACAACAAATCCTCATTAAATAAGAGAATGTAAGGCTAGTTGTAATCAATGTCCATCTCAACTCACTCGCGTGAATAGGAACCTCAATCACTGCATGTCCAATTTGAACCATTGATTTCCATAGATTTAAAACTCGATCAAAAAGGAACATTAAGAATCGCCACTTACTTTACAGACCATACTAGGAAACAACAAAGATATGCTTTAAAGAAGCCACGCATCCATCTACATCCTTGCCTAATCATCCTTACTTTGTTTGCCATTGATCATTCAAATCATGGAGAAATCCTCACCACATCACTAAGGAATCGCCCATCGCTAGATTGAAACCCATTTTGGAACATCATCATGCAATGGTTTTAGACCTAGTGATGAGTTGCTAACCATTGATCTGACCCTCAGGAGATTTTACCCAAAGATCTGTGTTTTACATTGTTCATCATGGGTTCCCTTCCCAGCAAGCTACCCTAACCAATGATAAACCATATCTATGTGATGGGAGGAACTTAGCCCATTGGTGTTCATGGGATACTCTTTAAAAGGAAAAAGACAACCGATGATGGTATAAGTGCCAATGATGGTTACAAAAAGAAACTGCATCACTGGTCACGAGTTAGAATCCCTCGGCAACAACAACAGACCCAACCAATGATTAACCTTGGAACCAACAACAAGTCAAAAAATTTAATCACATTTCTAGTCGCGTGTTACCCTCTAACTGTGAGGAAACAACACATGATAAGTGATGGAAGCCTGCAGATGTTGAAAACCATTCATCTCCTATCGCCAATTTCCTCTCCAAGTGACAACAACATCACGTGATGGGTGATGAACCAAGGTTGAAAGAAAAATACTACATTGCTCATCGCTAGTTTCCTGATGGTAAATGGAGCATGATATGTGACGGGCGATAAGCCCATAGTTATAGACCCTAACGGTGTTGTGATGAAAGGGCATTGCTCATTGCGTGTTGAGTGTGATATTATAGAACAAAACTTGTGATGAGTGATAGACCGTGAGTAGCACTTTCACCAAGTAAAAACCACGTGGAAACAAGATATTTATAAAGAAGAGGCCTTCCTAGGCACAATAGACCTGACCTTGGAGGATAGGGTCGGTTAAGGATGGGAAGAAGGGTCATAAAATGCCACTTAACCCAACTGGTGACCCAACGTAGCCGGTCAATAGGAAAACATAATCCGATGAAAGGATTGAGGGTATAAGTGAACTAAGTTGAAAAACCCTAAACTCCAATGATGTTGAAGAATGAGAATTCAAAGGCTTGAACATAGCATCAGTGGAATGATGAAAATTAGGTTTCCACCATTTCCATTGGAACTTAGCATCCTTAGTTAAAAGATTATAAAGTGGTGTTGCCATCTTATTGAAATATTTTATGAATTGTCTATAGTATTTTTCATGTCCCAGGAAACTTCTAATATCTTTTTGCTTAATACAAATAGAAAGATTGGTAATTACCTCAATCTTGGTTGGGTCCACTTTAATTCCTTTCTAGGAGATATAATGGCCAAGGACTACTCCTTCCTGCATCATCATAAAGCATTTCTCACTATTCAAGGACAGATTATGGTTCTCACATCTCTATAAAACCTTTCTTAGGTTTTCTAATGCTTCTACAAAATCAGTACCATAAGTGGTAAAATCATCCATGTAGATCTACATACAATCATGTGAAATATCTAAGAATATACTGATAACTTCTCTTTGAAAGGTTGCAAGTGCATTATATAAACCAAATGGGAGTACTAAATAGGCATAAGTTCCCCATGGACAAGTAAAAGTTGTATTTTCCTAATCTTTAGGTGCAATATGTATCTGATTAGAACCACTGAATCCATCTAGGAAGGAAAAATACTGCTTACCTGCAAGTGAGTCCAATACTTGGTCTATAAAAGGAGGGGGAAAGTGATCTATTTTTGTGGTAGAGTTTAGTTCTCTATAGTCAACACAAACTCTCCATTTACCTTCCTTTTTAGGCACAATTACCAAAGGGGACACCCATTTGTTGTCTGAGATAGGGTAGATAAATCATGCATCCAATATATTTTGTAGTTCTCCTTTCATAATCTCCCTCAGTGCAGGGTTTATTCTCCTTTGTGGTTGCCTTATTGGTGTGCAGTCATCTCTACTGTAGATCCTGTGAGAACAGAGCTTGGGATATAACCCTTACATGTCATGGTAATCCCATGCAAATGCATGTTGATATATCTTCAACAGGTTTGTTAGGCACAACTATTGCTCTTGGCTCAACTTGTTGTTAATATTCAAATGTTTCCCCTCTAAAACTTGTACTTGTGTGGTCAACTCAATCATGACTATTTCACTAATGCTTGGCATTTTTAGTTCAAGTGGTAACAATGTATGGAGCATATATGTTGCTGCAGGAAATCCAGGTGTACGAGAAGTGGGTAGAAGTGTTTGCAATGGACATGTAAAACTTGATTCATGAGTGGGTGATTCTTCATGCACTTCACAATGGTTCTAAATTATATGGGATAATACTTCATATTCTTCCTAAAGTTGCATAAAAGGACTTATGCCTATCATCATGAGTTGTGCCACTGAATTGACCTCCTCGGCCTCTTCTCCAACATGTGGCCATATGGGGTTTTCCATATCATGGGATGATTGAGCAGAAGGATAGAGGACAAGCTTTTTAGTGTTTTTCCCATTAGAAATAGTCATGTCCCGGGTATGTGCAGGATCATCATGGAAAAAATAGGCCCTTAAGTGGCAAAAAATTTAGAAAAATAAGAGTTAGACAAATTGACGTAAAAATTTGAATAATTTATCTATATTATTTCAAAAATATGTAAGAATAGAATATGTATAAAATTGAATGTAGTTTCTAAACTACTAGGTTTTTAAATATATTTGGTGAAATTTTGAAATTTCAATGTAGTAGTACTTAAATTTTAGGAAAAATAAGGAGTAGGTGTCTATCCGACCACCTAACCACAATACAATGATAATATTTTTTTATAATATTTTAGATATAAGTAGAGGAATCATGGATGTGATGCATATTTTTTGTAAATTTTTTTCCAAGTAAATAATTAATTATGATTTTTTATTACAATTTTTAAAAATATAAAACTTGTATGTTTGACCACCTTAACTTGGTCAAAACTTCATGAAATTCAAGTTTTCTTTTTAATCCTAGTGTATAAAGCATAGAATGTGACGCATTTTTGGATTCAAAAATGTGACACCATTTGAAATCTATAGATGTTTTTCAATCATATCAATAAGAACTTTAGTCATAATTCAAATAGAAAATGAATACTAATTATTTATTAAATTCAAAGTAAAGCATAATTTATATTGTTGGAAAGTTGAGAATCTCCTTTAAAAACCCTTTTTGTTTCATCAATTTTGGGTAAAAAACAGTCGTCGTCTACATACCCTATACATAGCCATCATATCGCCACTTTTTGTCCCATCATGATCTTGCACATACCCTCCCCTAACCGACATCCAATGTAAGCTTTTGTTGTAGCTAACCATGGTGTACCCAGAATAATGGGATACCCACCTAATGTAGCTTTAGGGGAAAGGATTATAAAATTTGTTGGATATTCCCAACAGTCTAGAGTAACAACAATGTCTTCTACTATACCATCTGGTTTGAAAGTGGAACTATTAGCAAGCTATAGGATATTAGGAGCAAGTCTCATATTTTCAACATTTAGTTACTGCAAGATATCCTTAGTCATCACATTGATAGCTACTCCCAAGTCTATTAGAGCATTCCTTACTTAGATTCTATTTATAATGACTCCAACTACATGACTACTTGGGTCAATATATTTAAGAATAGTGACTTTCCCAAGTATGATATCTGCCAACTGCCCTGCCACATGGATAGTAGTGGGGTCCTTTTTCCTCCCTAGCTTTTTGAGACATGCTTCCTTAATTGCCTTGCTATATATATGGGCATCTTTTATGGCCTAAAACAAAGGTATCTTGACACATATGTGTTTCAAATCCTCCAAAATATCAAAGGTTGTTTCTTCCTTTTCCTCCTTTTGTTTAACAACTTCTAACCTATAAGGAAATGGTGGGTCTTGAACAAACTACTAAACTGGATCAAGATTCCTGGGCACACTTGACTGAGCAGGGATATCAGATGGATTTTGATGCTCCTCTTCTTTCACATGAAGCTTTGTGATAATAGGAGTGGAAGGTGATTACAAAGTGGTTCCTGAATGCAGATGAATGTCACTCACACTCACATCATATGTAGGAAATTGATTGGGATTTACAGAGTATATTGGTTGTTGTTGTGGTTTGTTATTTGGGTTAGGTGTGGGTTGAGCTGGTAATTGAGTAGCTCTAGCTGTGCTAGAGTTTGAGTTAGTAGGAGGAGACATTATGGTAGACTATTGAGGTTGTGGAGGTGGCTACATGTAACTAGTTGTCTGGTTTAGCAATTGTTGTCCTCCCCTCTGGATTGGGATGCTTGCTTCCAATTTCTTGGAGGTTGCTACTAATTCACCTGGAATTGCTACCATTGAGGTGGAAATTTTTGGTAATTGGGCCAAGTATTTGGAGGATTGTTCCAACGATGAGGTGGATAGCCTCCAAATTTTGATGGGTATGGGGGTTGCCATTGATTACCAAATACATAAGAATTCAAATAAGGTCCACAAAAAGATAGTGAATATGGTGGCATACCTTACATCTTAGAGCCCATGGTCTTCTTTGCAAGGTAGAAAACCCGATCATCATCAACCTCAACTGGCCTGAATTCTGGTGGAATTTTCTTGCTTTCAATGTTGGTTACCATTTTGCATCTACAGTCCTTCTTCTTTAGCCTACAATGAGGACAATAGTCTACCAACATTGCTTCTGCCTCCTCTTGTTTCTTCTTTGCTTGAAGTGTATCTAGTTGAGTAGCCATATTGTTTATTCAATATCCTACTTGAAATTTGCTAGCAAATGAGTGATTTCCATCCTTGAAACTACATTAGTGGAGGATTTACACATAGAGTATTGGTAACCTCTTCCTTTCTTTAGAGCTACCCTTGAGTAGTTCTGACATATCTTCTTAATATCATCCTAGGGAACTTGGGTGATATCACCTCCTCCTATCAAGTCGAGAGCATCAATGCAAGTTTCATTGATCCCTCTAAGGAAGAGCAACTTTGGAGACTCTTCATTGAGTGCATGATGTGGAGATTTCTGCAGGAAAAATAGGAACTTGGAAATATAGTCCTCCAAACTTTCATATTCCTTCTCTGCATCTTGAAGATATCATATCCTCTCATATCACTACCCCTACAATATTCTTTATACTTCTCAAGAAACTTTGTTTTCATATCATCCCAAGTCTCTACATTATTCCTACCTAAGCCCATAAACCATCTAAATGCAACTTCTTTCAAGGTAGTAGGAAACAATTTAAGCCTATGAGCATCACTAGTGTAATCATAGCTTCTGCAGAGGATATCAAAATCAAACAAGAAAGTGTCAGGGTCCTTTGTTACAAGCCCATAGAATTTAGGAACAATTGAAGAAGGGGTGTTCTTGAGGTTATCAACTTCATTCTGGTGAGTGATAGGAAATAGAAAAGATGGTTGGTTAGGTCTATTTGGATTTTGACTAGCCATATTTGCTTGATGGAGTGTCAAAGTAAATGGATTCTCAATGAAGTTTTGGGCAACTTGATCTTCAGAGGAAGTTTCAAAACTGGTCAAATTGGGAAATGCATCAGCAAAAGGATTTCCCCCCTCTTCTTCATCATCTCAAGTGGCATATTTTGAAACTCAACTAGCTGGTTATCAGGATTAGGTTCATTAGGAAGGAATCTCCCATGAGCATCTCTTCTCTTGCCTCTATGTATGCAGTATTAACTTAATATCAACCAACTCGCCTAAAGAATTGGTGAAAGATTAACAAATATTACTTTTCTCAAATGAAGGGTATGCTAAGAAAAAACTTCAGAGATTCTAAAACAAGAAAGAAACTAGAAATGACTCCAAGGAACTTCCTAGTTTGACACCATCCCCGAAAACGGCACCAAAAATGTTGGCTTCCTCTAATGGTTCAATAACTAATCCAGGTTAGAGCTATAACCTAGAGATTAGATATCTGCACTAAGTAGCTATCTTGGTCATCATGAAGGTTCATTTCTTTGTCAACCCAGGGACGTGAACTTGAAATGGGTCAGCACTATATGTGCACTAGGACTCAACTGTATTCATCCTTATCCTATAACTAGAAAGGAAATAGTACTGAAAATAAAATACTTAAAAGGAATTAGCATAAGTACTAAATATGAATCAACAACTAAACTGAACATCAACAACTAAACTGAATTGAAATGAATGACAGAAACATAGATCTCAACAAACAGATGGGAAGTTACTCTATCTGCCTTGGCTGCAGGAACAAACACGGAATAGAGATCCAATGGCTACAGGAATAGACACGGAATAGAGTTCCAATGGCTACAAGAATAGACAAATACTAAGACCATAACTAATTATTGAACAAAAAAGTAACTACTAAACTGAATGGATGAAATTCTCATCAAGTGGGCCCCCTTGAATGAGTCTTCCTTAAGCTAACTTAGATGCAACAAATCAAAATTTATCATTTTATTCATTGAAAACATGATTACATCAGATCAAGAACATGACTGTATTCCTTGAAACTAAAAATGCAAGTACAATATCATAACATCCAACCTTGTGAAGAGGGATATTTGATCATTATTTATAGGAGAAAAGCTTCTAACTAAGCCTAACTAACCAGGTGATCAACTCCAACAAATTAGGACGCCATTTATTGAAAGCATGAAAAAGATGAAGGAAGTTATGCATGCACAAGACTTTAGTCAAACTAGTCTTGCCTTAACGAGGATCCAACATAACAACACCTCCTAAATCTGCTCAACTAACATACATGATCATTTAAAGGTAAGTTACAACTTCCACACAAGCTGTAATTTTCCCTCCATTGGAATTTTTCCCTCCATTGACCTCTTTAATGACCATCTCCTTGACTTCTTTAGCAACTAGCCAGCTATTATGAGCTCCTTCTACCTTGCAAGCTTCATTTATATCTGCATCTTAATGTGAACATGCATAATGACATTAACGTGCAAAAAACAATTGTATATCCATAATCACCTTATAATAACATTCATTCAATCACATGCAAAATTAATATAGATATATCACATAGCAGGTTAAAAATCATCAAAGGTTACAGGGGTAAGTTCATGCCAAAAGTTCATAAATTTAGGGAAATAACATAGAGAGTGTCAATAACCAGGTGCTAAAGTCCATAGTAACAACAACAAATATATGATAAACCCTATCAAAATTGAGCCATTATTTGGACTCATCAAGGTCTCTATTTTCCGATTGCATTCTTCGGTCAAAATCATGGCTTGTTTGTTGTTCTTCTAGGCTCATTGCTAGCGAGTCTCACTCTTCTTTTTTGGTTGTCTCATTTTCTATAAGCCACTAGTCTTTTGCCTCCATGGCTACTTTGTAATTGGTATTAAACCCTTCCATTTTTATTACAATCAAAACTAAACAATTATTTTTCTATTTTACAATAACATATAAATATATTACAAAATATTTAATAAATAAGTTGTAAATTATTTTTTAAGTTATGGATGGTATGATTTATAAATAATTTAATAAAGTGAACTTTAAACTTTATTTTTAACAATTTGAATAGGGTAAAGTTCATTTTAGAGTTTAGTATTTATATATTAGTTGATGAAGTTGATTTACTCAAAGATCAATTTTTATTAAGTGCAAGTTATGTGATATTCATACCCATAACTTTAATGGGATAGATAATCACAAATGTTTGGCTCTTAATCAAAAGAGATTGATTATTCATATAACTTTAATTTATACTCTCCATACCAACAAATTATAAAACCAATCAAAAACTAATTATCCCCTTAAAAAATCATATTGAAATAATTTTAATATAGAATAAATAATCACTCCTAAATCCTTGAACCTAAATCAAAAGACATTGATTTTTCATTCAACTTTGATTTATATCTCATACAAACAAATTATAAAACAATAATAAAATAATTATCCTAAATTAAAAATCACAGTGAATTGCTTGTGTGTTTAGAGATATGTACCCACTGCAAGCCGTGCATTTGTGTACTGCATCATCAAAATTACCAAAATGAGTCCACGAAGCAAGTGAAATCTTTTTAAATTTTCTTACTTAAACAAGTTATAAAATTTAGTCCTACCTGAAAATCAGTACATTGAAAGCATGACCAGGATGTCATATACTATTCTATATCTCAGATCTTCAAATTTAAATTGGGCACACGATTCCACATAATCTAACACCAGCCCAATCTGTTGCTTGCAGATCATTCACCCAAATGCTTTTGTGATTATTATCCAGTCAACTGATTTGATAAAAAATTATAATCAACCCCATAACAAATGCTTGGTCTACTTGGGGTTGCACAAGCAGAGTGAAGACATCGTTGCCCAACATCAAATCAGATTTTGCTTCCTTTTGTTTAAACTGCAAAAGAATGTTATCAATGTTTTGAGATCTCATCGAAATTATTCTGATAATTCAAATCAAAGAGAAACTACTGATTGAAGTTACCTGTGCAATGATGTCTCGTGAGGCACTGAATATTGTACAGGAAGGCTTGCACAACCACCCTTCCATCTGGTAATCACAACGATTGATTTGCCTCGTAAAATCTAAAGACACGTTAGCAGTGATTTTGTTTGAGAAGAATGACGACTTTATAACGGTAAATATGGGCTTTCCAGATTGAAATGTGTCTCCTCTGAATGCATCCCATCTGCTGTGAAGATTCCATCTCTACCAAATCAAAACAAGATGACAGGCATTATAGAATAATGTGTTACTATGAAAGAGTTTATACAGTCCATGTGTTGTGGTTAAAAGAAGTTTTTATAAACAGCAGAAAGTTATTAGTAATAATAAATTTATGGACAATAATACTGATTAGAAAGACAGAAAAGGTTTAAACAAACACACTGGTCGTTTAATTGTATTTCTTGTAAACAGTATGTGCTTTGGAGCGTGAGACCCATCAAATAGTTTGTGCATTGGAGTCAAGACACTAGCATGTGAAACTTTTCCTATCATAAATAGCTTATGCATTGGAGTCAACACACTAGTATGTGAGACCCTTTCTTACCATAAGTAGTTCATACATTATTCATACATTATCTTTTATCGATTTTATAAATGAATGTATTGACTGTTTATGTGTGAGACTATTGATTGTTTACTTATAATACCAGTAAACAATCTGTGTATTGAAATTAACACACTATCGTGTGAAACACTTTCCAAACATAAACAACCAGTGCATTGACTACAACAAGCAGCCCTTTTTAACTCTTACATGTAAGTAGGAAAGTCTCCCATATAAACTATAAATATGTTGCTTAATTCCTATTTAAATAATCACTATTATAACCAAAATGATAGAAAGAAATACCTTGCGAAGCAATGTAATTAGAACGTTTCCTACATCATCCATAAGAAGTATTTCCTTTTTGGCATTGGATGCATAGTTATCCACTCTGAAAACCAGATTTCCAACTGAATCAAAGACGGTGAAGCCTTTGCCATTCAATATGAGGGATTTTTTCCAGACTGTGAAGGTGGTGGAGTTGATTGAACAATATTTATTATCAATGAAAATGTGGGGAGAGGAGAGTGAAGGGTGGTGATGCACTGGAGGTAAATGCATTCTTGCTTCCACCAAAGCAGTCCCAGTTATCCCACCAAACCAAGAAAACAGCATGATGCAGTACGCTAAGAGCATATGAAAGCTCCTCAATGGGTTGAACTATATCCTGATTCTGGCTCATTCCTCATCACAAAAAGCATGGAAAAGACAAACAACGTCTGATTCCATTGCAAGAGGTAATGCTTATCTTGAGTTAGCCCTGATCATTTGCATAATTTGTAGAACATGGTGATTACAGGGCCTCCACCACTGTTGTCCAAATCACCTGTCTTCTCTGCATGTACTCATGAATAGTGTGAACATTTAGAATGAGACATGTCCTTAAAAAGAAAGGACAAAATGATACCAGAGCCGAATTATTAATTTCAACGTGTTAATTTTCAGGTACAGGAATTGCAGTTGATTCATTATTATTCTATAAGTTCTGACAAATCAGACAAATGCCGTTTTGGTGGCTTGCATTTATATAAGGAATTCCACGTGGTACGTCATCAAGTTTGAGAAGATATTAGTTTTGGGTTGCATTTATATAAGGAATTCTACTTGGTACGTCATCAAGTTTCAGAAGATATTAGTTTTGGGATATCCCCATTAAGTTTTCATTTTGTATTTATTTTTATTTATTTATTATTAATATAATAATTGTTTATGTGAACGTTACTAAATAATATGATTTTAATTTATATTTTTAGTGTTAGGATTTAATCTTTAATTTATCATTTCATCATATTATTTTTTATTTTTAAAATGTGGAATTGATCTAGGCCAGTCTTATAATTTATAGAAACAAATTTAGATTTTTAAAATTTGAATTCTAAGTCTATGAGTTGCAGAGAAGTTTGGGATGATAGCTACTTCCACATCCGGTACAACATTGGTCCACTAATGAAGATTTTTCTCTACACTTCTAATATTATTTTTTTGGTTGATAGAAGATCCCAATTCTAGAGTTTCATCTTGTTTCAAGTCTCCTGGTGTGGAAGTTATCGGTAACAAAAGTTTGGACTAGCAATTACAGGTGTTTTCTAGTCCAATACATATGTTTTGGTGAATTTGCACTTCTTCACGGATTGGATTTTGGCTTTGCGGTTCTATGGAGATGTTGATAGGTGTTAGTTGATTATGTATTATAGTTGGCATAGTGTTTGGAGGTCTGCATATCCGGATATGGTTGTACAGTTGGTGAATTTTGATATTAGGTCATTAATGGTGTCAACCTAATAAGATTTATGTTTTGTAGAGTTTAATTATGTGTTGATCTATTATGTGAGTTCTATGTTAGGTCCATGCCAATATATTTCAATTTTTTTATAGGTTTTGAATCTTGGTGCGAAGAGTGTATGCATGTATATTTAGTCGAAAAGCTACTTTTTGCATATTGCATCTAATTAGGACAACCTAATTGAGGTTGTAGATGAAGCAGATATATAAGAAGGATCTTTTTTGGTATTTTGTGTGTGGTGACATGTGATAAGTGTAAGTAGATGCGAATTGAATGAATATAGAGCGAATGTAGAGCAGAGTAGAGCAAAGCATTAAGTTAAAGATCAATATGAAGTGTGCTGAGTCTAGATATTTTGAGCTTCATTGGAATTGTATTTCATGCATATGTTAGATGCAATTGTAACAGTTTGAATTTGGTTGTGTTCCACCACTCTCTTATATATTTCTTTTCTCAGTGGGCAATGAGTCCACTTGGATAGTGAGTCCACTTGTAGTGAGCACTTTTGTAATATACTATAGCTAGTTATAATATATTGTGAGCTAATCCTCACCGTGGTTTTTCCACGTAAAAATTTGGTGTTCATATGTCATGTGATGTTGTTGGTTATTTTCATGTTTGTATTCATTACTTAAAGTTGAATATACTATGAGGATTTAATGCTTAAATGTTTAAGTGGTTTAAAAGAATACTAATTTTCCCCCCTCTCAGTGTTTCACGTGTTCAACAATTGGTATTAGAGCTTGGTCCCTTGGAAGGAGCTTAATTGCTTGGGGAAGATCTTGGAGGTTGAACACATGGCTATTAGAGGATTAACTACTCCTCCAGAAGAGATTCTTGCTATTGGAAATTTTATAGAAAAAGATTGTATATTTGACATAAATGGAGAACTTAAAGTTGCTCTTGAAGATTTGGAAAGAATTGAAGATGAAAATAGAAATCTGAAAGAAAATGTCTAAGAAGAAGATGAATGCATCATAAAATTAAGAGAGAAAATCAAGAAAGGAATAGAAAGGCATAAGGAAGTTATCAAGAAGTTGACACAAGAAAATGAAACAATTATCGGTCTGAAGGTACAAGTTGAAGAAAGGAAAAGAGTTAAAGAATGTTTGAATGCAATGGTGAAAAGTAAATCTGAAGAATACACAAAGCTTGAACATGAAGTTGTGAATCTAAGATTAGATCTTGAAAAAGCAACCCCACCCCTACCCTCCTATCCTAACCAGCGGCAACAAATTGAGCCCCCACCCCGATGGCCTACTTTGATCCCCACCCACCCTGGCATGTTACGTAGAAAAGCGGATCTGCCCCCATCCTTCCAGAATGCCACCATTCATTTTCGATAGAACTAACAATCAGGGTATACCGAACAATAGATGCGAAAGGATTCAAGAAGAAAAATTCAAGATGAGTTCTACAAAGCTTGATGAAATTATTGCAAATTAGAAAGGATCTAAAGACAAAGGTGGATTAAGGTTTGAGATAAGAGAAAGCTCAAAGATAGATCAAACTACAAGCCAAACTAAAAAGAAGATTGAAGACAAGAAGAACAATGGGAAGCAAATTCAGAATCAAAGGAATGAAGCTAGAAGACCACTGTTCAGACAACCAAATGCACAAAGGTACCCATATTTTAATGGTTTCTATAGTTCCTGCGATAAATTTGGACATAAGGATATGGAATGTAGAAGTAGAATGAATTAGAATGTTCAATGTTTTTCTGGTCAGTGCTTTACATGCAAGAGATTTGGTCATAGAGCTAGTGAATGCAGAAGTCAAATGATGAATGGTTATAACAACATTTTTTAGTTGTGGATGATACAATTTATAAATAAACTAATAAATGAATCTTAAATTTTATGTAAATAAAAGTTTGAATAGTTTAAATTTTATTTTAGAATTTAGTTTTTATATTAGTCGATGAAATTTATTGACTCATAAGAAGTTTATGAAGGATCAAGCTTTATTGAATGAAATGTATGTGGTCTCTATGCCCAAATAACTTTGATGGGATAAATACTCATAAATCTTTGACTATTAATCAAAAGAGATCAATTATTTATATATCTTAAATTTATACTCTCCATACCAAAAAATTATAAAAATAATAATAAAAAAGTTATGATATTGCTATCGGGGATTCAACCATGTAGTTTCGAGTCAAACTCATTGACCCATGTTTCATGAGTATTGGTTCAACAAGAACCCATCTCTCATGATATCTAATGGTCCACTTAGCACTCATTGCATCTAGGTGATGCTCACAGAGGTGAAGCACTGGTCCGTCCCGGGAGGTCACCCATCCCAGTACTGCTCCAGCTCAAGCGCGCTTAACCAGGGAGTTTTCTCCAAGGTTAAGCCCGCTTGAGTTGTTACCCCATTTGCAAAACTTTCAGCAAGTGTTGTGCCTTATGAACCATTCATAATAGAGCCCCTTTTTAGCTCATCAATTGATAAGTAGGAGGTATTTTTCCACAGCGTGTCAAATTATGATATTGCTATCAGGATTCAACCGTGTAGTTTCGAGTCAAACCCATTGACCCATGTTTCATGAGTAGTGGTTCATCAAGAAACATGGTTACATTGACCCGCAGTTCTGCTGAACCACTACTCATGAAACATGGGTCAATGAGTTTGACCT
This sequence comes from Sequoia sempervirens, assembly GCA_007258455.2. NCBI lineage: Eukaryota > Viridiplantae > Streptophyta > Pinopsida > Cupressales > Cupressaceae > Sequoia > Sequoia sempervirens. Next base: position 621 of record VDFB02027650.1, on the reverse strand, counting down.
CTAAACTACACTGAACTCGAGCAGCAATATCATAATTTGACATCAGGAAAAATACTCCTACTTATCAATAAAAAAAATTACATCCTCTTAAAAAAGCACAATAAGTTAATTTAATGTAGAATAAATTCTCACTCATAAAAATTTGCCTCTAAATCAAAAGACATTGATTACTCATATAACTTTGATTTATATCATGTTGCTAATAAATTATAAAAATAATATAAAATTAATGGTCCTATTTAAAAAATAGAGTGAATTGCTTGTATGTTCAATGATATGTATGTACTAATTCTTATCTAGTTCATAGCTTCAATTAACAATATTTATCTAGTTAAAAAAACACAAATGTTTGCTCAGAACACTAGCATGCTCCAACAATTTTGATTTTGGTAGTCATTTTCAAGTTCTTTTCCACTTGTGACATTCCCAGGTCAATGGAAACAACTTGAAAATAACTTCCCTTTTCCCTATCTTCTCACTTTTGAATATATCTTTTTCATTGTTAACTCATTCTCTCACTTTGGCTCTTTGGCATTTTACAACACTCATATAGATCTTTCAAGCTCTCCTACTCTCTTTCATTTCCTCAAACCTTTCTAGGTAATGATATTCTTGTTTATT
>VDFB02027649.1:0-11875 GCA_007258455.2 Sequoia sempervirens | reverse complement strand
GGGGGTAGGGGTAGGGGATGGGTAGGGGATGGGGTAGGGTTAGGGGATGTGTCTTAGGGGGTGCGGTAGGTTAAGAAGAATGTGATAGGGTAGGGGAAAAAATGAGGGGGGGAGGAAAATAAACGGAATGGCTAAAAACAAAGGACTAATTGGTAAGATGGGTGTTTATGCAGAGATTTGAACGACTGCGAGTGCACGAGCGACGGTCAGAGGTGTTAGCGGTGACGAGAGATGCGATGAACGGAGAGGATCAGGCGGTGCTAGATCACGCGGGATTAGGGCATTGTGTGCAGTTTCCGATGGTGAGAGCCCATCCGGCGATGCTGACAGCACTGGCAGAGAGGTGGAGCTCAGAGACATCGACATTCCATCTTCCGACAGGCGAGATGACGGTGACCCTGGAGGACGTGTGGCGGATTTTGAGACTACCGATTGCGGGTCGGTTAGTGAGTGATGTGGTGTCGACAGGGGCAGCATTAGATGAGACGTTGAGGGTTTTATTTGGTGATGTGCGACTGCCCCTGGTGAAGGGGAATTTGGACTTGGATGAGTGCTTGACGATAGGGGTGCCAGCCTTACCATTGTTCCTGTGTGGATTGATTAGCGGGATACTGCTACCAGACCGGGGTGGACGGACATGTAGCATGCGATATATGGAGGTGATTCGCCATATTATTGAGTGGCGGGGGGGGCCATTTTCGTGGGGCTCCTGTGTGTTGGCGCAGCTGTACAGGGATATGCATGGGATCTGCTATCGGGAGATCTCGAGTATTACGCATGGGACATTATTGCAGATTTGGGCATGGGAGCATATCGCCGTGACCAGGCCAGTAGTGGTGAGGGGGGGGACAGTGGACGATCGTGAGCCGGTGGCGTGGGAGTATGGGGAGGAGAGAGGGTGGATATTCCGCTATGAGGCGCTTAGCGATATGGAGGGATGGAGGAGAGCTTTTGATGAGCTGCGGTCAGGGGAGATAGAGTGGCGGCCATATAGGGCACGTCAGTTCAGGGGATGGGCAGATACGGGGAGGCATGAGGGATATTTTCTGAGCCAGTGTTTCATTATTGGGACTCTACCGCGTATAGTAGAGTGTTATCGACCAGACAGAGTGTTCAGGCAGTTTGGGAGGATACAGGATATTCCGACGGCACCGATTTTGTTTCGGCGATATAGCAGAGAGGTGCCATGGGGGGGGGTTCATATCTCCAGCGACGGCGAGGGCATCATGGATGGCAGCAGGACAGGAGGCTTATCCAGGGAGGACAGGGGGAGAGCAGATACCAGTGGTGACAGAGCGGTATCATAGATGGGTCCAGAACAAGGTATGGGAGAGGATCACACCTGAGCGTCCGACTGCGAGGGTAGCGGGGGTGATATCGGGAGGCGAGGGGGGACAGGAGGAGCCCGAGAGGGATGAGGAGAAACCGGCCGGTATTTGGGAGGAGAAGAAAGGAGGCATCGGCGGGCCCGAGACCCGGGCGGCGAGGGCCCGGCCGAGCCGGGCCGAGGCGAATGGGAAGGGTCGGCCCGGCGGGCGTGAGGAGAGCTGGGAGGCAGGCGAGGCAGGTGGAGCAGCGGGAGGGCGATCTGAGGCCCAGGCGGAGGTCAGGCGGGGGCAGGTAGGCGGGCGGGAGAGGGCAGCGGGGCCTTGAAGGTGGAGAGTGTTGATGTGGATGATATGGAGAGGTGAGTGAGTAGGTGCAGTCTTTGCCCGAGGCGAGAGACAGTATGTGGTCGGTCGGCATGGACAGCCCCGGCGGTTGCGGGCTCGACCGTCGATAGAGAGTCAGGAGGGGCAGCAGGGGCCGGAGCGGAGAGAGGAGGTGGGGGGAGCACCAGGAGAGGAGAGGTCACCTCGTCAGCGGTTCGTGGTTGAGAGACAGGGAGAGGCGAGGCGATTTCTGGTGCGCCGGGTTGTAGAGGGCCAGGAGGATCGACAGGAGGAGAGAGAGGAGGCCGCAGGTGGGGAGGAGGGGGATGAGCAGGATGATAGGGATGAGGGGGCAGAGGAGACAGGTGGGGAGGAGGATGGAGGGGATGACAGGGAGGACAGGATAGAGGAGACAGGTGGGGAGGAGGATGTGATGGACGTGGATAGAGATGTGGGGACAGAGGATGTGGCGGCAGCAGATGTATCAGCAGTAGTTCCTTATGTTCCAGAGGATCCCGCTGTTGAGGCGAGAGAGGTGGAGGCGAGAGTGCAGACGGCAGAGCAGAGGGTGAGGGTTCTGGAGGTCGAGCTAGCCAGAGTAGAGCGGGAGGCATTGATAGATTATGATGCTATTACTTTCCAGTTAGCAGGGGCATTGAGGGAGAGGGATAGGGTACAGGGAGAGGTGCAGAGGCTACAGAGCGAGCTGACTAGTGTGACATGGGACCGTGACAGGTTACAGGCGGCGGTCGTGGTTCGACAGGCGAGAGGAGAGTCTGAGGAGAGGTCAGAGCAGGGAGGAGGGCAGGGGACAGGGTGTACTAGTCAGCCGTCAGGAGATTCCCAGCGAGACTGGGACGAGCTACAGGACAGGGTTCATTGCCTTGAGCAGGCACTCGGAGATATGGGGTTGATGCGGGAGAGAGAGGCAGTGGCAGTAGAGCAGGCACGGGGTTTGCGGGTTGAGAGGGATGCAGCGCAGGCTCAGGTGCAGGTGATGGAGAGCGAGAGGGATGCAGCACAGGCGCTTGTTCAGAGGGAGAGGGCGGTAGCAGAGGTGGAGATACAGGCATTGCAGAGGGGGAGAGACGAGGCATTGGCGGAGGTAGCTACTCTCCGTAGAGAGAGGGATTTAGCAGAGTTACGGGTACAGGCTCTCCAGAGAGATAGAGATGCAGCAGAGGTGCGGGTGCAGGCTCTACAGGCTGAGGTGGATGCAGCGAGGACATGTGTTCCGACAGGTCATGGTGTGAGTGGGATGCGAGGGGCGGATGTGCAGGTTGTGGCGGGAGAGAGAGATCGTCTGCAGGCAGAGCTGGCACAGAGTCGGTTAGCTCAGGAGGCGTGGGAGCTGGAGAGGAGGGCTATCATCAGGGATCGAGACAGATATCGCCAGGAGCGGAATTCTGCTCGGATACAGGTTGCAGAGCGAGAGGAGAATGCGAGAGAGGCAGGATTCTGGATGGCCGCCTACTACCATGCAGTTCCAGACCCATCTCAGCGGTTATTCCGGTATACCAGGCAGACACCCCAGATGCCAGCGCCATCCCAGTCATTGGGGACACGGACACGCGGTTTTAGTGATTCACCAGGTGTTTCACCCAGCAGAGGAGCAGGACCTGAGTCTCCACAGAGATCAGACGTGGGGAGCTCATTTGGGAGGTGACAGATTATTGAGTTTTTTGACAGATGCATGATGGACTGTATAGGATGTATTGACAGAGATCAGAGATGTTTGATATCTCTGGATTTTGTACTTTGTCATATGAGGGATATATATATATATGTATGATGGTCATGGGATAGATGTGATAGTATTTTGATATGAGACAGTTCTTATTGACACCATGTAGTATGTTTTTGTTTATGATGGATGATTATATGCATGCGTATATGGTACTATATGTTTACATGGATGGATGTTCTCATGTGTTGGTTTATTCATGTTCTATGATATGAGATGTTCATGTGGGTGAAGAGATGTATATATGGATAATGGATAATTTCACTTGTGCTTATGCATTTTGATTTATTGAGATGTTTATGTGGATGATAGGGATTATGCACTTATGTAATGAATGTTGTTGTGGATGCGAATGGTGATGTATATGTGTACTTATGGGATTCATGATGGTTTGCATGCCTAGTTGACTTATTTATCATGTATGTATGATGGATTTTTATATGAACTTTGTATATATATGCCATATATTATGTATCTAACGCTTTGTGATGCAGGTGATAATGTATGTATGGATCTAACTTATGGTGATGCAGGTAGCGATGGATATATGGTCCTAGCACTTGATGTAGGTAACACACGGCCATAAATGTCGATAAGAACTGTCATGGTAATGAAAGGTGGGTATGGAGGAACGGTGAAGGTGGATGTCATTTGGCATCTGTCAAAAAGTATCAGTATCCTGAGAAGAATGGAAAAAGGGGGAGAATATTTGCACAACCAAAAACCATAGGGCGAGTGTTAATGCAGTGATTATGAAAAATGCAATCCTAATTCAATTTTTCCATCTTTGGAGCACTGGTTTTTGCTATAGCATAGGACACGATACACCAAGGTACAGAGGACCGAGGTAACATTAGTGTCTAATGCATAAGACAAACACGCCAGACAAGAAGGCTATCTTAATACCGCAAAGTCACGAAGACCTTACTTGGGTCCGGTATTGAGATAACCACAAGCACAAAAGGATGTCCCAACACAGCACAAGACTTTGGGGATCTTGGTGGGTCCTATGTGGGACAACCGAGAAAACATAAACAAAGAAAAGATCAAGATATGCCCCTATGTGGACTAGTCAAAACGCGCCATAATATGATGGATCATGGTGGCCTTGACAAGTGATTATAGGGAGCTCAAATGATAAACGAAAACCAAAAGTATCAAAAGATAACAATCAATTTCAAATGTCCATTGCCATAGGATCAAGGGGATGGATGGGATTGATGAGGTCTGTTAGGAAGGATGTATCCTGTTAAGACCTATGCTGGATGCTAAACGAAAAGATCGATATGATAAAGGTTATTTAAAATTGATCGGATTTATTGATACAAGTGGGTCTTGTTTGTTTAGATAGAGGCATAACTTGATGAGACAACCACAAAGGGGACAAGAAACAACCTAAAGACCTAGGGGCTCGGGGGCCGATCAAAGATTGGCCTTCCTACGTGAAAGCGCAGAGCCCTCGTAGTTCATGAAAAAGGACCATGGATAAAGCGGAAAGAGGACAATGGTGACCGATGATGGACACAAGATATGACCGACAAATGCCCCGGGGGAGGATCGAATGACCAACCTTGCCTACGTGAAAGCGCAGGGGCAACGTAGTTCGACAAAAAGATGGAAGTGGGACAAGAGGATGAGATCAAGATGGAGACCGACACAATGGATGATCCTATATGATGACACGGACCGACGGACGAAAGACATAAGTTCAAAGTGGGACATAAGGAAGCTCAGGATGAGAGATAGGTAAGATGAGCCGTCCAATGCTCAATCGACAAATACCAAGCGGCCTAGGTTGATGCGGGGGGATGAAGGTGTGGATGATAACACTAGGATACGAGGTAGATAATGATTAAGCCCTCTATGGATGACGCCTGTTACCAGGTTTTCATCATCCATACTTATCCAAGGCGCCACCAAGGGGTGGTTTTCACCATAGGACGAATTTATTTCTCTTTACTATTTTTTGGATTTTATTATTTTATTATTTTTTTGATTTTTTGATAGGGTAGACCAAGCGGACTTTAAGCGTAGAACCTTTTGAGATGTAGAATATTGACAGGTTCGTCGAGGGGGTCCCCTTCCAGAGTAGTCAACCTATAAGCTCCAGATCCATATTTAGCCGTTATGATATATGGCCCTAACCAGTTTGCTTCAAATTTGCCTTTCTTGTCACGATCTTGCTGAGTGCGGTGATTTTCCTTGAGCACAAGTTCACCAACTTGGAATTGCCTGGGGCGGACCTTTTTACTGTAATGACGTTTGAGACGATTTTGGTATACTTGTAGATGATCATAGGCCCGTATTCTACGTTCATCGAGTAACTCTAGCTGTGCAAGCCGAGCGACACGAGCATCTTCTTCGCTGATGAGGTTTTTCAAAGAAATTCTCAATGAGGGGAGCTCGACTTCGATTGGCAAGACGGCTTCGGCTCCGTATACTAACGAGTACGGGGTGGCGCCTGTCGGGGTGCGGATGGATGTGCGGTATGCCCAAAGGGCGGGATGAATGTGAAGGTGCCAATCTCGTCCAGTGCTATTGACCACCTTTTTGAGAATGCGAATGAGGGTTTTGTTGGTTGCTTCCGCCTGACCGTTACCCTGAGGATAGTAAGGCGTTGACCAACGATGTTGGATATGGAAGGTATCGCATAGGTGCTTCATGGCTTGATTTTTAAATGGCTTTCCGTTATCAGAAATGATGGTGGAGGGGATACCATATCTGCAGAGAATATGGTAGAGGATGAATTTAGAAATCTGAGTACCAGTGATTTGGGAGAGTGGCATTGCTTCCACCCATTTGGTGAAGTACTCAGTTGTAGTGATGATGAAGGTATGGCCGTCGGATGATGGTGGGTGAATCTTGCCAATCAAGTCAAAACCCCATTGAGAGAACGGCCATGGTGCTAAGAGAGGCTGGAGATCTTGTGCCGGAGCGTGGACCAAATCCGCATGCTGTTGACACGGAAGACATTTCTTTACAAATTCGCAAGCATCACGTTCCATTGTAGGCCAGTAATATCCAGCCCGTAGGATTCTTTTGGCTAAAGCCATACCATTTGAGTGAGCCCCACAAATACCACCATGTACTTCTATTAGCACCTTTTGGGCTTCGGTCTCATTCAGACATCGCAGGAGGATTCCATCATACCCGCGACGATAAAGCGTATCACCAACGAGGATGTATCAGGATGAACGATGGATGTTGACGACGCTTATTGCATGTAAGTTCCGGGTATGGTGTTCACCGAGGTAAGTATATATGTCTCTGGTACCACGGGAGGCGTGACTCACAACATCACACACCATGTCGCTGTCGTGGATAATACACGCCAGGATTAAATAGCTGTTCGACCGTAAACTCACACCGGCCCAATCTTTGGGCATGTCAAATCGTAGCCACAGGCTATGCATGTCACGCTTTATTCTCGCATTAACGATTTGGTCAAACTGTATGGAGGCTAAATACCTTTAAAGTCGCCCACCGCGCGCTTGTAGGGTAAAGTGCTTATCATCCTTTTGTGAGGGAATTCATCATTAATCCCAGAATCGAGCAACCACCAAGAATCCCCAAAAGACTTTCAAATGTAAAATGTGCCAATCGCTTTTGCAATTCTATACAAAGAGGAGGGCTTTCATATTCCGCCATATTGTTGGTGCAGGGAAATGCTATTCTGAAGGATTTTGGGATGTAGTCACCTTGAGGGGTGACTAATAGAATTCCTGCCCCAGATCCATTGTGAGTGTATGAGCCATCAAAGTATAACATCCAAGTTGGTGCTTCTGTTACTGTGTAGATTCCTTCATCTGGGAATTCAGTGTCTATTGGGTAGGCGTCTACTAGTGGTGCTTCAGCCAATTGATCAGCAATAACCTGTCCTTTAATAGCTTTGTGCTCTACATACTCAATGTCAAATTCGCTTAGCAACATGACCCATTTGGCCATGCGGCCAGTCAAGGTGGTCCTAGACAACAGATATTTCAGAGGATCAATTTTAGCAATTAGTTTGACTGGGTGACTGAGCATGTAATGTCGGAGTTTCTGTGTACTGAAGACCAGCGCAAGGCACGCTTTTTCCATAGGAGAGTAATTTAACTCATAGCCGACTAGTGTTCTGCTGATGTAGTAGACTGCCCTTTCTTTGAGTGACTCATCGTGTTGTGCCAATAATGCCCCCAGTGCGACTGAGGTAGCAGAGATATAAAGTAGGAGGGGTTTTCCTGGAATAGGCGGCATCAGAATCGGGGGATGAGCTAAATATTCCTTGATTTTATCAAAACCCATTTGGCACTGTGTTGTCCATCAGAATGTAGAATCTTTCTTCAAAAGATGAGTAAAAGGTTGACATTTATCTGCAAGTTGGGCTATAAACCGCCGGATGGACTGCATTTTTCCCTGGAGGCTCCTTTTAACTACTCTTCTTAGATCGCAGATGGAGGCTGCATGTCTGTGAATAGCCTTTGCACTTCATGATCAACTTCAATGTATCTCGGTGGGGAGACTATGAAACCCAACAATTTCCGGGCGTGACACCAAAGACACACTTTTGATTCAACCGCTAACTATAGTGCCTTAGTCGCCAAATATCTTCTCTTCGTAATGGCCTTACGTTCCCCGCCTGTCCTCGACTTCCTAATAGGTCATCAACATAATCCTCCATGATGATATGGATGAGGTCATGGAAGATAACCGTCATGGTTCTCTGATATGTTGCCCCTGCGTTTTTGAGACCGAAGGGCATAACGTTGTAGCAGAAGGTGCCCCAAGGAGTTGTGAAGGCAGTTTTGTGCTGGTCTTCTGGTGCAATTCGGATCTGGTTGTAACCAGAGAAGCCATTCATGAGGGACAACATCTCATGTCCTGCCGTTAAATCAACCAACATGTCAATATTAGGAAGAGGGAAATCATCTTTGGGCGTTTTATTGAGATCCCTGTAACCGTGCGACCAATCGTCACCATTTGGTTTAGCAACGCACTATGTTGGAGATCCATTCAGAAAGGAAGTCAATAGGTCCGGAGCAAAACCCACGCCAAGTAACTCTCCAACTCTTTACTCACAATGCAACTTATGGATGCATCTTACGAAGTTTTTGCTTGACGGGTTTGGCGTCTGGATGAATATCTAAGTGGTGAACCACTAAAGCAGGGTCTAAGCCTGGCATGTCTGAATATGACCAGGCAAAATTGATGATGCCTTCTTGGAGTAGCTGCGCAAAGATCGGATATTCTTGTTCGGAGAGTGACTTGGCTACATAGGTGATCTTCGGATTTTCAGCAGTTCCCAAATTAACTTCTTGCGTTTCTTCAATCAGGATAGATGATCTGGTAGATAGCTGAGTTCCCATAAGGGGAAGATGAACATCTCCATCTTCCGGCGCCTCTTCGAGGTTTTCGCCTTCAGATGCGTCCTTTATTTTTACTTTTTCTAGGTCAGGAAGCGCCTCAGGGAGGTTTTCACTAGATGACCTCTTTTTATTTTTCTGATTTTACTTTTGCGACCGGAGTGTTCATCATCCTCCCCACCTAAGGTTGATCGAGGGTGTCCTGTAGAGTCACACCATTGTGTGTGGTGTTGTGCAGGTCCCAAATAATGAGTTCGTGGTGATAAGGGATAAAATGTATGGTGCAAATGCATAGGCATTCAAACATGGAGGATAAATCAAGCAGGATCGGCATCATCGTGATGCATGTATGATGGATTCCTCCTCGGGTATGTCTTCTAATGAGCCATCGTCCACAGTGATACTATTGGAAGTATTAGATGATGTTGCGGGACTCTTTTGCTTTCTGTCATATCCGATGCCCACATTTTTTGGTAGCAGAGACGTATCAATGGGTTGTAATCGCCCTTGTTCCTCTTTACCTAGGCCTCTACCTTGGTAGTTATGTTTTTCCACAAAATTTGTTGGCCAAGGATATTTTTCCTGAAAATATTTCTTTAGAGGAGTTTCTGGTTCGGGCTCTTCACGGTAGACCCACTGACTTATGTCTTCTTCTGGCGCATCTGTTTTGATACTTGGAGATACAAAGGTGGTGGTAGGAATATTTTTGCCACGGAAGGTGACAGTCTTGTCCTCCTTTGGGGTAGCATGGGGAGGTTGACCATACTCATGTGGCGATGGTGGCATGGTGGCTACATTAAGAGCCGTATGCATCTCATACTCACTGCACCCTTTGTCAATGATCTGAACTTTTGTGACTGTAGGATCAGTGGAAGATGGAGTGGTTGTTACAGTGGAGGATGATGGATTGGAGGATGATGGATTGGAGGATAACGAGTGGGAGGCCCCCATTTCGACCCCAGGACAATAATGTAAATGGGGGAAAGATGCTTCTAAAGCTTGACAATACTCAAACGGTTGGGGGTCGGCATAGATGGTGACCTCTTGTTCATTAACCGGGAATTTGAGGCATTGGTGGTATGTGGATGGAATAGCCTGCATAGCATGGAGCCATGGGCAGCCAAGGAGGAGATTATACGGTAAGTCCAAATCAAGGACGTGGCAGGTAGTATACTGGAGCACAGGTCCCACTTGTATAGGAAGACTGATGATGCCTTCTGAATTTCTCTCTGCATTGTCATAAGCCTTGATTGTAATTATCTGGTTGCTTAGGTCCGCTTGAGAATACCCTATCTGTTTTATGAACTTCAAAGTACATAGATTAAGGGCAGAGCCATTATCTACCAAGACCCTTTTTATCTTATGACGGGCAATTATGACTTCGATATGTAGGGGGCGGTTGTGATTGATGCCAATGTTGGGCATATCATTTTGGCTGAAATGGAGGTGGTGAGACAAAGCCAAGTGTCCCACCAAAGCTTGGAATTGTGTGGGGTCGATGTCGTTTGGGACATGGGTTTCCTGCAAGGCTTTGTTGAGGATCTCTTGATGTATCGGGGAAGACCTAAGCAAATCCAAAATGGATATGTGAGCGGGGGTCTTCCTTAGGTGATCAAGAATGTTATATTGAGAATTTACAGGAGCGGGTTGGACGGGTGTGGATGTTGCAGGGACGGTGATGCGGGCTCGTCGCGTAGTCACAGCACATTGTGGGTCTTTGGCTTTAACGTGGATCATGGACACTCGGGGTTCCACCTGCTCGATGTAATGAATAACACCTTCATAATTGAAGGGTACATTCTTGTAAGTCACATTATTGGTGCTATTATTTTGGGGATGACTAGTGGAGGTGCTAGGACCTTGGCTATGGTTTGGGAAGGCGTTTTGATAGATTTGCAGTTGAGCATTGGACGACGAAGGTTGACTGGGGTCAACCTTGATATCTCCTCGATCAATGAGATCTTGGACATAATTTTTTAAACCCTGACACTTATTCAAGGAGTGTCCCTTGATTTTATGAAAGTCACAATACTCATTCTCTTTAAACCATGCCGGCTTGGGTTTGGACTCATCGAATGGTTTGGTGATAGGATATGTGATGATAATTGATTTGTAACAATTTATTGAGGTGCCACCACCAAGGGTCATTTCCAATTAGCATATCGGCGATTTGATGTTCCCCTTGATTTCTTTGGTTTCGGACTCGCTGAGGGGACGCAGGTGCCTTCCTCGCGTAACGTATATGGTGTGCGTTGGATACGACCGTTGTTGCCCCTTTGGACATTAGCCAATTTGAACATGTTTGGTGTCTCACACCCATCATTCAATGCGATTTTTGTTTTGTTCCTGTACCGCGGATTTATCTCCCAATGAACGCTCTTTGTCATGATCGGTATTTTAATGTGTTCCACATAAGGGCACGCTCAAGGATAGGTCCCTTTTCCAATTATCTCAGCTGTAAAGTGGTGACACAAAGCAGTCTAGAAAATTGTGGGCCATGTCGGGATGTGAATTTTCCACAAAAAGAGTGACCATGTCTTTTTCTTTCAAAGGATTTTTCATTCGACTGGCTAATGCACGCCACCGTTGGAGGTAGCTAGTAAAGGTTTCTCCATCCCGTTGCTTCTCTTTCAAGAGATCTAAGGTGTCAGTATCCTTCCGCAAATTGAAGGAGAAGTAGGAGACAAACTGTTCTGATAACTCTGCAAAAGTTTTTATAGACCCCTTTTCAAGAGTCATAAACCAATCTAGAGCGTGGCTTGCTAGACTTCTCGGAAACAGACGTAAGAGATAGTTATCATTATACATGACTTCTTGACATTGTGCATAAAATTCTTGCAAGTGGGCCTTAGGATCTTTGTCTCCCTTGTACTTGTCAAATTTTGGAATCTCGAAGTGTTTAGGGAATGGGATCAATGAGATGGATGGATCGAACGGATATGGGCATATATCTTCAAATTTAAAGGATTGTTTTGTGCTCCCTGCTTGAAGGTCCTTAAGGGCAGCCTTGATTTCCAACAAGTCTGAACTAGCTGGTGGTGGGTTGGGGGGATATGGATGATAGAAAGATGAGGGATCTTGTTGAAAGGGGGTTGGATTGTTAAAATGTGGGTTTGGTTGATTGGATGATGACATGA
>VDFB02027647.1:0-10981 GCA_007258455.2 Sequoia sempervirens | reverse complement strand
AATGCATTTAAATTTGATTATGAAGCAAATTATGATCAAATTTTTAGAACAAATTTTAAATATTTAATATATAAGGTTTTAGGTAAATCTTTTAAATTTTAAACTTTTTTAATATAAAATGAATATTCAAAATTAAAATATTTAATATTATAGTTATTTTATATGCATCAAGAGATATCAATATTAAACTATTATATTTATTTAAGTGTTTTCATTATTAATAGTAATGCATTTAAATTTGATTATAAAGAGAATTATGATGTTCAATTTTTTTGAACAAATTTTAAATATTTAATGTATAAGATTTTAGGTAAATTTTTAAATTTTAAACTTTTTTAATATAAAATGAATATTCAAAATTAAAATATTTAATATTATAGTTATTTTAAGTACATCCATCTAAAGTTATATCAATACTAAACTATTATATTTATTCAAGTGTTTACACTGTTAGTATTATTGCAATGAGTTAATTAGTTATGACATTCTTAAATACATTCTTTATTATTTATTATATTTCAAATTAAAAATTTAGAAATTATTATTTTTTTAATCAAAACTTATAAATAACAAAGAATGTAAGAAAGTATGCAAGTTATAAATATTAAAATTATTAATATGACAAGTTAAGAAACTATGCAACATAGCTATCACATAGTACAAATTTTTCATTGCTTGATAGTTATGCAACTAAAGTGTGTAGATTTGGGTTTATGGTTATACTACTTGGGTCAAAATGAATCCATAAGGAATCCCAGTCACTTTTTCTCAAGGTGTGAGCCAAATATTACTGTGGTTCTAAGAGAGGGAAGGCCCAACCCCCATTCTACAAAAAAAATGTAAATTGTACTGCAGAATGTAAGTGGCTTGCATGACCCTCCAACTCCAAACAAGGCTTCTTAAATGTCTAACCCCACTGAACCATCAAAGATTTGATGAAACAAAAAGAACAAATAAAGACATAAATAAGAAAACTAATTCAAATATTTCCATAAACTAAAAGAACAAATAAATAAATAAATAAATAAATAAATAAAAATTTTGATTGCAAAGAGAAATCAAATATTTGATTACAAAGATAAATCAATCAAAAAAGAAAATTAGAGAATGATAACTCTCTGTGTATTTATATATATTAATATTTAATATATGTATGCTAAATTCTTTTTTTAGTTTTATTTTAAAAATTAAACTAAATTCTATTTTCTAAAATTCATAAAACATTTATTATTAAATTATTAAATTCATAATCAATTAAATTATAATGATTATGTAATATAAATGAATTAAATATTAAATTTATTTATTTAATATATATATGCTAAATTCTTGTTTTAGTTTTATTTAGCCAACCAAGCTAGGGCCCCAACCCCAAATATTAAATTTAAATTTAAAAGTATTCTTTATATTGTATTTTTTTTCATTTTTACATACAAAATTTTTTATATTGTAAAATTAAACTAAATTCTAATTGTAAAAAATATAAATATTTGAAGTTGATAATTTTTAAATTTATTAATTATGATGATATCCAAAAACCAAAAAGATTTAAAATAACAAAATAGATTAATTACAAGTGACAACACACAAAATTCTACACTGATTAATACTAACCATGAAAGTTGCATGAAATTTGAATTTTTGGCTTATATCTAATTATTTTTTAAAAATAAAGTTATGGAAAATGCAAGCCAATTAACTCAAAAGGAAACGATTTCAGAGATTAGAACATATATATGTGTGGCTCTTAATTATTGAGTACAACATTGTCCATTCTTATAGAATATTTTTTTCGTACTTGAGATATATGGTCAAACAATATACATAGTATATTTGATCTAACTTATTCATATTTGCATTCCTTTAAAATTCAATCAACTATTATTATTGATCAATATAAATTTTAATTAAAAAATATAGAAAGTATATCAAATTAAAATTTATATTTAATTGTAAATATGTTATTTTGAAATAGAAGTAAGGTTAAGGAAGATTTATATCATACATTTTTTTGTATGTTTAGATCAAACCATCTATCCTTTTGCATTATAAGCTACCAATAATATGAGACCTTCTCTCTGTAGAAGTTATTGTGATGTATATACATTGAATTCTATATTATGATAATAGATCTCCTTCCTTCTTTTGCATTGTAAGCTACCATAATATATGGTCTTAAAATCCTATTCATATTTTGAGCTTTTCTAAACTATACAACACATCAAGTATTATGATGTCAGGTCTCCCTTCAATAAAATAGGGCTTCAAAACCCTATTTATCTTAGAATTTTTTATAGATCACAAACCATACCCAACATCATGATATATTGCATACCATATTTAACATTTTGGTGTCACTTCATTCTCCCTATAATATAGTTTATCATTAGACAAATTAGGGTTTTAATCTAATTAGGGTTACATTTAATGTTAATATATTATGGGCTGCCCCAAAATATAGATTAATGGTTAAATAGAGAAATAAAAAAAGAAAGTGTAGGTTTAAACTTAATTGAAAAAAATGGTACACTACCCTTTATAATTTAATGATATATTTTAATTAAACTAATATGTTTCCATTTATAACATGATATACTAATACATTATATTAGTGTGATTAAAACTTGATGTAAAAACACACATAGTTAAATCCAAAACACTTTTACACTTGAGTTCAATGTTAAAAATAAAATATTATTCAATTTTAACACTTTTGATTAAGTAGATCAATTAAATAAAATTTATAAATTTATTAAACATATTTTTGAATACCTATTTTTTTAGTATATTTAATGATCTATTTAAACACAAAATATATAATTAGGTCAAGATAGTTACCAACTTATTGTTCAAAAATAATTAATGTTAATTTTTTCTATTTTAAAATATGGTGATTTTAACAAGTATTCTCTTTAAAAAAGTAAATAAAATTCAAAAAAATGAAAAAAGGTGAAAATAAAATTCAATTAATATCAAATTATATTAAATACATTAACATCTAAATATTTATATTAAATTTAAATATTTTTACTTTCTATCTTATTTTATCTTAAATATTTCATAATAAAATTTAAAAATTAAAAATTAAAACTTATAATTAATTTATATTAAAAATATCAAAATTTTAATATTTAAATTAATTTAATAGAAACATGTTTTGAAAATTTAAATATTTTTATATTAAATATTTATATATATTTTACATTAAAATAAAATTTTAAATTTTATTAATATTTTAATTTTTTTTATAATTTTAAAATTATAGTTAAATATTGAAAGTTCTAAAAGAATAAATAAAATAAATATAATATATATTTAATAAAAAAACTGATAAAGTATAATCTTATCTTTTAATATAAACCTTAAAATTATACTCTACTTTGACAGGGACAGAGTTGGTAGTGCGGGCACAGACGACATAGTTTGTACAGGCGAGAGAAACAATAAAGGCAGAGGCATCCAACCATCCATGGCCATGCACCCATGCTGGGTGCATTCCTGGGGCTAGATAGCCACTGCCCCTCCACAGAGCGATGAAAATAAAGGGCGTGGCACAATGCCATTGGATCTTTATTCAAAAGCAAGTGCCATTAATGGCTGTGAGGATATTTTACCAGCGGCCTTATCCTCCTTGTTTTTCCTTTTGTAGCTATCCTCACCTTTACCTCATTAACCTTTCTGGGCTTAGAGCGTTGATTCTTCTTCCCACATGCACTTATACATTATGGCAAATAGAGTGTTATGAGCTAGTTCACCTCAGGTACCCAAGGTAAGGGCTGCTGGGCTGCTGGGCTGCTGGGTTGGGTCGTGGGTACACCCCTGTAGTAACAAAAAACAAATAGAGTGCTATGAGAGAAAAATAAGATATTCGTTGGCTCTAGAGTAATTTAGACTACTATAAATTACTTCAATGTATCTAATTGTCACATTTATATATTTTTAGCCGATAGACTATATTATGCATGAGCTTTTGGCTTGAAACAAGTCTCACGCCCTCAAAATACTATGGTTTTAGGCCAAGCTTTAGTGGATTGGTGGTCAAGTTCATCGTCGGCCGTACTGTCAGAGCCAACTTGCAGCGCTTGGGGAAGTGTTTTCAATCTTTAGCCGATACTTTTCATTTATTGTGAGATTGAAGCGTGGCTATTTAATATTTCTTCTGACCTTTATCTGCCTCCTTGTACCCGCATCCTCCTATTTTGCAAACCTTGTCGCTGTCCACAAAGCTTCCTATGTTGATGCCGCCCTTGTCAATGTCATTCTCCTCTATCCACTTTTATGGTATGCCAATATTTCCTCCCAGCATATTAATCTCTCCTTTCGTTGGACATCTTTAGGAAACGCCTTTATTGTTTTGAACTTTCCTTCATGCCATATGCTTGCTTAACATTTTCCTCCTGCTATTCATTATTCTCCTGCGTTAAGTCTTCTTCTCAGTTTCCTATCTAAGTGACCTTCTCTTTGCCTCGGTTGCGAGCCCTCTTGCCTACCACACATTTCTTGTTTCAAGGATTGGATATGCTTACTTTGCACAATTTCTAAAGGATTTCATTAGGTTTTTTAGAGCACAGACAAAAGAGGTGGTGGGAGGAGGGTGCATGTTTATGGTGCTTGGTAGCCGCCCAAGTGCAGACAGAAGGCGATCCACTATTGTTGCCCTATATTTGTCAAAGTTCCTCTATTCTCTATAGTTCGATGGATGTACACATTGTTCCAAAAGGTTGTGGAATGTGGCTTTAAACCTGACAATTACATTTGCTTGGAAATTTCTAAAGCCTTTTCAACCCTGCAATCATTGCAGTCCACGAGACCACATCTGTTTGAGTAATCTTGTCAAACACTTCACTACCTTGTCTATGCTTCCGCTACTAGGGCAGTTGGAACTACAAAATTTGTCATGTTCCTGCAACGTCATTTGTAAAACTGGTGGGTCATGGGAACAAAATTATCCAACTTTTCCACCACGGCATCCACAAACCCCTTTTTTAGCTGTGGTGAAGATCACAATCTCATAACTAAGATGGGGTAATTTACTTAACAGTTGCTCAGCCCAGGCCTTTTTAACACATATTAGGTTTGTCTCCACTGTAAGCCTTCCAATTCGACTGTAAAGTTTGGAAGACATGAGGTGCTTGACTGGATAACTGTCCCACTAAAGTTTAAAGCTACAATCCTCGTATGATTTCCTTCCATAGCAGGAAAGTAGGGCACATTGTCATTTGTTGTTCTATTCTTTGTTCATATCCTTCTCAGTTGCTAAATGCGTCCTCACATCAAAAGGCCTAGTCTCTGCAACACACCTGCACAAATCCATGAGGTGAAACAATACTCTGTCTATATATTTCTAAAAGAATCCACAGTGCTTGGTCTTCTCTCTGCTTATATGACAGTCTTGTGTGGAAATAAGTTCAAGTCAGATTGTAGGTGGTGGAGAAATCTGATTACAGCGGTAGAGAAATCTGTCTGCAGGCGGTAGAGTAATTACATATACTTTTCTATCGGCATAAACCTTGCACCCCTTCTGGTGCAAGTGCTAGTGTTATCTAGATTTTAATAAATACTCCTAGCATATTGTGTAGCTTTTGTATGATGAAATAATACTTATGAATTTCAAGTTCATCTTTACAAATGGTATTCATTTGTAAAAGCATCCATAAAGGGGCTTAGTTAATATTATGTTGTAACTAACTATTTTTATAAAGAATTATTTTTTATTGTATAAATGTATTGACTATCACATTGAAAATTAAATTATGTAGAAAGGAACAAATGTTGCACAAGGAAAAGATGAAACTAAAATCTCTCGCAACAAAAATTAGAGGAGCCCTCTTTTATTACCAAATTGTAATATTACAATCCAAACATAACCAATGACCAATCCGCAATCCAATTCTTTATAACAAAGCATGGTTGTTACAATTGCATGCTCCTAACATTCAATTGATCATTTTCGGTGCACACACTAACCCTTAAGTCTAATCCAATGTAATGTTATATCACTACATTAAGGGTATTATTAACCTAGTTTCTAGAGCACTACCCATCCTAGAATGAATCACACATGCAATTAATTCTTATGAACTAATTTTTAATGCATCATTATCCCTTTGATTTTAAACTAGCACTTGCACCAGAAGGGGTGCAAGGGTTACGCCGATAGAGAAGTATATGTAAACAAACATGCTAAGTAGTTTTCATTGTAGTGTTCATATAAATTTGTAATAGAAGTTTGAAATACATACAAAAGATATTTTTTTTACAAATGTTTGGAACGAATAGAATTTGCTTCTGAATTACAATTTTTGATATAGCCATTTGAAGGAATGATTCATAGTAGTTTCATTTATGATGCTTTTATAGTTGATGTTTCGACATGCTTGTATGAAAAGAGCCTCCATCAAGAAGTTCTTGTTGTCCAATTATTTGTTCCTAAACATGGAAAGAAAAAGTTAGAACGCTTACATCAGAATTGCATTGATTTTTTTATTTGGAAAGTAAAAAACAAAGAAAAAAAATGAAATCAGTTGCTAGAAGAAGGAACAATAGTATAGAGAATATTCTTTTGGGTGGCATCTTAGGTGCACTTAATCCAAAAATGAAAAGAACTACAATTATTAAGCAACCACTTGTAGACCATGAAGATGTGAGTAAATTAGTTTGTGATTTCTATGTAAAGCATATACTATGAAGAGCATATTAATAAGAATGAAGTAAAATTTGATGCAGAGAAGTTTGAAAGTAAAATTCTGTACCTATATTGCTCATAATGAAATTTGATGTAGTCAGAGCTATTCCTTTTTCTTGATATTTTTGTATGGACTATTTTTCATTCGTGAATATCGATTGAAAGAGTTATCTGAATACACAATCAAATCCAACTTTTGATTCCCTTTATCCATTTATTTCCCCCCCACATAATGACTATAATTATGAGGCCTGAATGAGCTGAATCAATCCTAGAAGCTATCTCATCCATCAATGAAGATTCTAAGATTTCCCACACCATTCCAAAACTTCCAAAAGCATGAAACTAGTAAGCCATTGTCCAGAACATCTCTGTACATTGATTCAATGATGAACTCCACCATTGAACTCCTTGGAAAAATGCTGCAAGCTGGAATGACATGTTCATATGTGAACTACATCCAAAAAATTTAGATTATTTTCCCTACCCAACTGAACCAGCAGTTGACCATATTTGAAGCATAGCTTATCTAATATTAGCTGAATTTTTCTTTCTATCACTTGCATTAATCACAAATGAATTTGGTTGGTAAAACAAATTAAATTTGATACAAAAATATCTACTCAAAATGTAGATAGGGACGAATTGTTTTATCAGACAGTTATACAGACAAGTAAAATGTTGGTGCAACTAGATTAGTATACCATATTATTACGGGGAGGAGAAGAGGATGATGGACAGGTAAAATGCAAATGCAGTTTGATTGGGATACAATGTTCTTAATGGGGAAAAGAAAAGGGTAGATGCACTTATATATTAACATTAATAAAATGAAAATGCACTTTGATTGGGATACAATGTTCTTAGTGGGGGGGAAAAGAGGGTAGACACACTTATATATTAACATTAATAAATGTTGGAAACTTGCAGCCAATTAAAGACAATTTCCACATAACCCATAAAGAAATCTATGCATCTAAGTATTCAGAATCCACATGCAAGAGAATAGACAACATACCCATGAAAATATGACACAAGATATACCCTGGGAAAACCTCAAGAGGGAAAAAAACCCAGCCTCCAAAAGCATCCATCTCTCATATATTATTCAGCAATAAGATTACAATATATCTTCTGAGTCTCCATGAACACCATTGAAGCAACAAGCTCTCTCCAAGCAATCCATGCGAACAAGCATGCAACCACACATCCTGTGCCATGCTTCAAACCCTCACAAATACTAACCAGAGCTAATCATGCAAAATTGCATCATCCTCAAATAACTACCTTTGTGGTTGCTTTTATAGAAGCAAGCTCCCACAAAACCACTAAGTGGTATTGCACAAAACTATGTGACAATAAATATGAGATTACAAACCATTTCCCATTATTTAATATTGGGTGCTTTATTTATTATTTTCCCAATATTAAATAATTACATTTTATCAATTTAACTTATGTGCCAATGTTACATGCAACATTAAGTGGCCCCAAGAATAATTACATTAAATACATAATGCAAGGTGTATAACACACCTTTTCCCAACATTCTCCCACTTGTTGTATACATTGCATAAGGGGAACAAGTAACCTCAAAACATGAATCAAATGAACAATCCATATAGCCACATATACCATCATGGAATCAAAGTGCTCCATCAAGATACCTGCAATAAGAATCAAAGTGACCACCATCCCAAGCATGAATGCTCTCATCCTCCATCATGCCAATGCAAAAAGATAAGAAGCCATCCAATAGAGAAGCCACACACTCTGTCACAACGAATCATAAGTCCTGCCCAACTGATATCCCAAACACATACACTCAATCCAAAAGTATCAATATGCACCAGTAGTTGTTAAGATACACAAACCCAAAAGCTGAAATAACACCCACAGCAAGTGCCAATACATCCAACTATCCATACCTCCAAGGTATACAAAACATAGTAAACTCATGCCATAAACATATACACCCATAAACTGCAATCATAAACTCCATGTGCAAAACCTGTCCAAGAATGACATACACATCCATGAGCTCCCACTGCATGGGTAATGCAAATCTAAAAAAGATCAAGGCATACCAAGTCTACCAATAACATCATATAGAAAGTGTAAACTACATCATGTAGTAACAAGGAATCATCCACAATGATATGCAAACCTGTATATCAATCACCTGTAAGAAAAATCTCCTACATACACCCCAAAAGAAAAGCCATAACTACACCCAACCGTTCAATCTCCAAGATCAAACATAATACATGTATCATGTAATCAACATGGATGTAAGCTTCTCAAGCCAAACAAGATCAAATTAAATCCATTCCCAATGATGGAAATAATCCCAATACATCTCCTAAACTCAACATCAATGAGTGTAATCACAATGCATAAGGAGATAAACATGCCAACACTCCTCAAAAGAACCCTCCAAAACCATATATCCATAGCTCAAGATTATTATGCATGAGAAGATAAAGCATAAAACACAAAGTACCTGAAAGTAACAATGGGCAATACCTCTCAAGTGAAACTGCCGAGTAAACCAAGAGTGGGGAATGAGAATGCTCCTCCAAGAAATCCAAGTCATCATGACTCATCCAAAAACACTCTCCTCATAGGTCCATGTTGAACTCATGTCCAACCAAGGTGTAGGCTCCTCAGACTCCCTGCTGAAATCTCATCAAGAGTATCCATCTCAACACATGTCTCTAATCATAAGAGAACTCAAGCCTCACCTATGTCTCCAAGTATCCATGAGTAACTGTAACCAACCAATCCATGCCAAACTCCAAATGCAATATAGCACCATCATGAAGTAATCAAGCAAATGTCAATGTACCCAATACCAAGAGAACCACACAAGATCAATGTCATATATCCAATCGCGAATCAAGAACATAACCATGACATCATGATCTAACCATCTCCTTATAGGAGATTACATGCACCATAACATATATATACATCCTGGTCTCAAGAGAGCATGTAATATGTCAAACTCTAAATGCATATCAATAGTAAACCATGACATCCATAACAAATATACTCTAAACCAAGAAACCATATCTCCAATCACATGGAGATAACCTTACCAAATGATGCATCCTTGTCATTGCCAACAATTCCCACTAAACTGTGATACCAAGTCACACATGGCATCATGACAACCATCCTCTCCATGAAGATCATCCAAGTCTACACACACAACTGAAATGCCAGTAACATAAAAATAGAACCATAACCTCCAAGCCAAGAAGATACCTACAACCGCCAAACCATCATAAACATATCCATCACCGCCAAAACCATCACTATCAAAATCTCCCACTGAAAAGTGTAATCAAGCTATCCATGACATCATGATAAGAATCTCCTCATAAAGATCAACCAAAGGCCTTCACACAATCAAAGAACTCAAATATAACAAGAGCTCCCAAAAGGAAAAGTAAAACCATGATCCTCATACCACGAAGATACACCGCCACAACCATAATCAGGAACCAATCCAACACCACCAACAATGCACCTGCATAAACCATCATGACATGCCAAAGTCTCTAAAACACAAGAAACATCCATGACACCATAATCACCACCAAATGTAACAACTCAACCCAACCGTGTCCACATATCTGCATAATCATAGTCAACTACATATATCTCATATCATGATTGTACCTGGTAATACCATCTCATCTCCTTAACATGACAACAAAACCAGCAAACCAAGTGACTAAACCAAGCCACCAAAACTGAACATGCATCAACATTGAAATATCAATGGGCAAAGACAACCCATGTCCAAGTCATAAATGCAACATGTAAGTATAGACTGCCTACAATATTGCACAACTTGTAGATATATCAATGAAGCATATAAATCCAACCATATACTAATAACCATGTCAAAAATAGAATAATCTGAGATATACAACTAAGCATACAATGAATCCAACATCAAATCTCCAAGATCCGATCATCCATAAACTCACAGTATCACCATAGTCAAAGAAACCCATATACAACTCAGATAAAGAAAACAAAAAATAAACCATACCAAAATATCTCCAAACCTGATCCACTGTATAATGCTCTAAACAAGCTTTTCGTTGACTATTCGAAGTCCAAAATCCGACTCCGTATGCACCTGATATCACCTCTCGAAACTCAAAACAAACATCTGACTTTGAACAAGAAAAACATTGTCAAAACTACAAAATCTAGAAAAATATCTATCACCATAGCGTAGATCTCTGAGTTATCTTTCCAATGAATCCAAGAAGTCAA